>JAABKJ010007545.1:222443777-222505767 GCA_011634705.1 Andricus grossulariae
AATCCCAGTGCAGCGGAAGAAGGTGATCTTTTTTCAGAAAAAGATTAATTAAAATAATTTTTAATTCATAACTACATCTAGTCTGAAAAAGACGTTACAAATTTCCTGTTATTCTCTGACGATAATACCGATTCCTTTATAACTTTTGATATTAAAACGATTACTTCGAACAAATATATTTTGGAGAACAAAAAAAAATCTGCCGCACCCCGGATTTGAACCGCAGTAATGGTTTTAATATCGAAATTTATATTAATTACAAATTTTTATCCTGGTAAAATATGCTTAAAAACGTGAAACTTAATCAATCAACATAATTATCGTCCAAAAAATCAATATGTTACAATATGTTTTCGGGATGACACGGACACATGTCTATTGCCTTCTGCTAGTAAGTGGATTGATTTATCGGCAGGTAAAGCATATCTTCGAAATTCGAATCGCTGGTTCCGATTTGTGCGGGGAAGATGCCGAACATGTGCAAGTTGTCCTGGGGCATACACAAGTCATTTTAAGTTAATTCCAGTCACATTTTGGGTTAGAAATTACTAAAATGTCAAGAAACTGTATTTAAAAACAAAACCTTATTCCAGAACCTATTTTATCGGGTGACAAATGGGAAGGTGTGAAAACTAATTGATTACTATTTTTGAACAGGTAGATAAATAAAAAAATGAGAATGATCAATAAATAGTGGTTTCATTAGGAAGTACAATTGCATGATTTTGAAAGTTTTATATATTTAAGCAACGAACAACTCAGAAATACCGAAAGTTCGTCTGGGAAAATGCACTCAATGGTCCAGGTTTTCGAAATGTTCACCATCTCAATTATCTCAATAAATGAACCTTTTTTTTTTTAAATGAAACACACGCTCTCTTACAGTATCAGGAATATCGTGAACCGCTATTTACACTTTGAATTGATGGGCGTAACAAATTTCTGTAATGAAATTCCACACAAAAATTGGCATGGATTGAGATCTGGTGATTGGAAAGGCCATTCTATACCACCACCTGCAAATTTGGGGTACCTTAGTCCAATAACATGATGTCCGTACCGTTTGAATGTGTATTC
This sequence comes from Andricus grossulariae, assembly GCA_011634705.1. Lineage (NCBI taxonomy): Eukaryota > Metazoa > Arthropoda > Insecta > Hymenoptera > Cynipidae > Andricus > Andricus grossulariae. Next base: position 222,444,855 of record JAABKJ010007545.1, read on the forward strand.
AAAATATTCATGGGTCGAATGCCAGGATGATCCATCTTGCATAATATAGTGCATATTCTTTACTTAACTCTTTTCCTTCCCATCAAGGAAGAAGTTTTGTTTGGAAAGTTGCTGATTACTTTCGCGAGAGACGGTACCGTTGAAACCCGCAAATAAATTCTCCTGGAAGAAAGAGCTGCCCATACAGTGACTTTCAGAGGGTAAAACGGTTTTAAATAAGCTACATGTGGATTTTCCCTTCCCCAAAAATAAAACTTTTGTTTATTTACGTAGCCATTCAGCCAAAAATGTGCCCCATCGCTGAGAACAATGTGATCTGTATGGATCTGTCCATGATTGAACATTTGAAGGATCTGCTTAGAAAACTCCACCCACTTGACCTTCGCAGCATGTGTGATAGCATTTCATGTGTAGAGATTTTGAAAGGATGAAGTTTGGAAAAGTTCTCCAGGATTATTCTCAATGTTTCTCGGTTCAAATCTAGTGCATTCGCTGCATTACGTATCAAGGAATTAAGGTAATTCTGAAAGTATTCCTCCACCTCTAAAATCTTTTTACATTCTCATCCTAATGCGAAGATATTGGTTCCGTGTGAAATTTGACTTGGTCGGCTTCCACCAATTCTCTACATTTTGAAACCCGCTAAGTCAGAAAAAACGTATTTTACGACTGCGTCTGTCTGTAGTCTGCCTGTAGCCTGTCTGTAGTCTGTAGGCAAGATAATTTTCGGAAAAATAATCAGATTGGATTGAAATTCGGCACACTTTCTAAGGCCTAAAGGAACAGAACAAGTTTGTTAGCCAATTATTTTAAATAAAAATCAAAAACTTAAAGTATTTTCAAAATTTATAAGAACATGGCTTTTTAAGAAATTGAAAATTCTATGTACTCATGTCTGTAGTGCTCACGAAATCCAAAAATTTATCTGTCCGACTTTTTTTGATAGAAAGTAAATTATCAGAGTTATAGCATTTTCAAAATTCAAAAAAACAAACGAAAATGAAAATTTTTATTTAAACAGCGCACGATATGAAAAAGGTCTGGATAAGAAAAAAATTGCTTCTTGAAAGTTCTACAAGATTATTGTGCCAACTTTATAATTTGTTGTTTTTGAAAAATTTAAAATTCAAATTATCATCGCACAAAAAATTATAAAGAATTCTATTTTGCGGTCAAAGTATGCAAGATACGAAAAAAAATGCAGATAAGAAAGTTATGCACCCTAAAAGGATCTACTAAGTCATTATGAATCACTTTTTGATTTGACGCTTAGTGTTTGCTTCAGTTTTTGTTTCAATCGTGAAAATGACTTTTTGAATAAACAAATTAGATTTGCGGGCAATAAGATACAAGGCACAATGAAGTTTCTAATAACAAAATTGTCTCTGAATTAAATCTGAAAATTTGTTTTCAACCTTTTTTTCTTACAAGACACGTGAACAGAATGTGTTAGTTAAAGCAGAAGGAGCTTTGTTAATAAAGAATTCGCGATCACTATGCTTAATTTGTCGACGTTTTACCTTCAATTTTGAAAGTCCCATGCAAAAATGTGAGGTATGTACAATGACTGATTACATAGTCTTGAATTCAGTAGTTTAAAATTCAACAATTTCTAATTTATTAACTTTTGATGTAAGATGTACGAAATATTAAAAGTTTTGAATTGAGGATTTAAATATACAACTATTTAAAATTTAATATCAGTTGACTGTGGAAAACTGCATGAATGCATAATTTTTATTTTATGCTGTCGGTTTCAAAATAATTGTTTGCTGATAACAAAATTATTTTCTAAATTAATTATGCCCAACCCATGATCAGATAAAAAGCAATATTGGGGGACTGTTCAGATTCTAAATTAACTATTCTGTTCCAGAATAGGAAGGTTAAAAGGAAAGGAGGTTTCAATCTCTAGTAGCATTTTCGATTTTTTTCGTTGGCTTTGAGCTAAAAATGAACCACGTGAATGAATATGTAAATGGAATAATATATAGAGATCACTTATCGCTAATTGGACTATTTCCACAGAAAAATCCATTTTCATCAAAAACGGTAGATCATAATGCAAAACTATATAGTATGAAAAAGGTTCGCCTAACTGAAATGAGTATTTTTTATTCACAGGTTTTTCTCACTTGTTCAGACTTGAGAAGATATGCGAAGAAAATTGTTACAAAGATGCGTTAGTCGTGCATTTCTCTTCCTGTGAGGCCTCTAATGAATTTGAATTGCATTAATGTTCCTAAAAGGAAACTACACAAATCAGTTTTTCAAAAAAAAGTAATTTCAAATGTTTATATGAATTGCTTCCTAAAAATAGGAAAATAACTTAGATTCGTAATGCAGATATTCGAGTCAGCGATATAGATGATCAATTCTTGTTTATAACCAATTTTTTCGCATATCTCTTTAAACGTGAATAACTAAGTGAAAACATTTCAACACAATTTAAAGTTATTTTAATAAGCCGCGTCTTTTTTATTCTAATTAATTTTCAGTTATGATCTGCCGTTATCAAGAGAAATTGATTCTTCTATAAAAACACCGAAATATTCGAAGAGCGTCCTCTTAATATTTTCCGATTAATTATTAATTTACATAACTATCCAAAAAAATGTAAATTAGAAAATTTGTTTCTCATTTAAAAAAAATGTTGTTTGTGTACATTTCCCACAACAGCTGCTAATGAAAATTAATGTGAAATAAAGAACAAATATTGTTACTGTACCATAAAGCCATTTCCCTTTCGGAGTAAGCGAGAATCACTCGGTAAGGAAGGGATTGATGTGAGGAAGGGGGTATAGATTTTTAGATTGATCTAGAATTCCCGCGTTATTTTTTCAAATAACACGTTTATTCCGCTACACTGCTCCAACCCAGATTGCTGATAAATGTCTCTAGCGATCACCCCAAGTGAAGAGCCTCGCGAAGCCATCATGTTAAGCTCCCTACTCGGGCTTATTAGTATCTAAGGTCTTCTGTTTCTGGCCTCATTCACTCAACTGACACTATTTTTATAAACTATTTGTTGCTACGCTTTGCTGTCCTACATACCTCTTCAGCTTCCTTCACGTCCATGCATTTTCTCATGCAAGCTCTCGTGTCTCAGTTACACATTCTAACCACTTTTCATGTGGCCTGCCTCTAAGCACACTGCCATTTACTTTACCTTGAAACACTTGTGTCGTTAGTTGTTTATCTCTCATTCTCTCAACATGCCCAAACCATCTTTAAGAATTTCTTTTCCATGTGTCAACTATTGTCTTTTCTACACCACATTCTTTGAGGATTATATCATTGCTCACTTTGTTCATCAGTGTTCTACCGTTTATCATGCGCAGAAATTACATGATATTTGCGTAATTTTTACTCTTATCCTGTTCTTGATTGGTCCACGTCTCGCTACCGTACAGCACAAACGATATAAATATAGAATTATGTATTGCCCTTTTAGCGTTACTTGATATATTTTTACTTTTGATAATGGGCCCTGCTCTACCTATAACTTTCTTACCCTCGTTTATACGCCTGTCAAACTTCCCATCTATCTTTCCGTCGCCGTTTTCTCCCCTTTTCCTTCTAGCATCATAATTTTTGTTTCATTAATGTTAGTTTTGAGATCAATGTTCTTCATGCTGGTATTCAGTTTGTTTATCATTCTTTGTAAGTCTTTGACTGACTCTATCATCACAATCTTATCATGTGCGAAAGCTAACCCACGTACCCTCAGTGCCTCGAGAACTGCACCTTCTTCGTCCAAGAGGGCCATTCTTAGACACCTGTCAATTAATATGTGACCGTCCGCGAAGAAAGGGACCTAATGCGTCAAAGCGAATTTTACAGGACGGGCGATCGTATCAGAGCCCGCAAGCCAGCATTTAAGTAGTGGGGATGCGTCTACGAAAAGTACTCCCTCCAGTTACCACTACACTTTTAGACACTGCCAGTGGAGCTCACGGACACGTCACGTACAGTTGTGTGGTAAGTGATGGGGCTGGCTTTCGCAGGCTTCTCGAGTAACTCAGAAACTGTCGATTGGCCTAACAAAATGAAAATCGATTTTTTCCGCATTAGGTCCTTTTCTTCGCGGACGGTCACATATAATAAATAGCCATGAGGACATAACCATCACACTCGCTTTGCTACATGCATATGTTGCTTTTATTGCTTGTAGAAGCCATCCATTGACTTTGTACTCTTTCAGGACTTCCTGAAATTCACTTCTGTCCACCCTGTCAAATGCTTTTTCTAGGTCAAGAAATGCACAGAAAACTTTTTACCTTACTTTGAATTTTTTCTGAGATCTGTCTTAAACTGAATATTTGATCCATACATGATCTTCCTGGCATGAATCCACTTTGGACTTCCCACATCTTTCCTTTTGTTATTTTTATCACACTACAAATAAGTTATTGTTATCATTTTTTTTTAAAACTTGTTCTCGGGTTAAAAAGGACCCGGTTTTCCATCATGGCCACGGACTAAGTCAAGTGACTGATGAGATGAAGACGTAATTAGTTAATTTAGTACTTCGTATAAGATCAATTGCGATGATGTTGTAGGTACAAAATTAGGATCATGGTGTAGTTTGCAGGTCGTCGTTTACCGCTGTTATGCTGACACAGCGGCCTTGAGTGTTGGAGGTGACAGCAGTCGCCTCTGGATGCTTTCTTAGAGCTACCATGAGCTACCATTATTATTAATTTTTTTCAACTTATTATTATTATTATTACAAAAATTCATGTCTCAAGCTTAAGATGGTTACAGCCCAATGTGTCGAAGGCATTTTTGGTTAGGGTGGGATTTTATTTTTATTCCTTTGAATAGTATGTAAGGGAATGCCCCGGTTAACAGATTTGTTTAAATCGTAAATTCATTCAATTTCTTTCATATTATTATTTTCTTATTACAGCTTTGTTCTGAAATCATAAGTGAAAATTATGGTTAAAAGTAATATTTTCAATTTATGCTTGAAAGTAGCTCCACAAAAAAAAATCGAGAAAGTTACCCCTGGAGTCTGACTATGTCTATAATATGTTTTCGGGGTCGCTGAATCCATATTCGTGGTCAGTTTGGCGCTATCACGTCAGATTTACTGTCCCTAAGCTAAAATAAAAATAAAAATCGCTGATTTAACCCTTAAACGGCACACCTCAAAATAATTACGTGAACGGCACAGTGGGTGTTTGACACCCAGATGTTTAAACTTGTATAACTACGCCTGATTTCAATATTTTCTAACAAAAGTTCAACGGAATTTAGAATTATACATTTTTTTGAAATCCCGTTGGTTTTATAACGAAATAATTTATTAAATTTCTCGAAAACTAGACTTTTGGAAAAATAAAAAAAATGAGTTTTTTCTTTAAAAAAAATACATTTTGCGTAATTTTTAATATTTTGACCTACAAATTGGATGGGATACTCCTGAAAGATTATACTTTGAGAAAAAAATAAGTATAATATAGGTGCTTACGAAAAAGGTATTTATTTTGGAGAATGAAAACTCAATTTTTGACTGAAAAAAAACACTGTATTTTTCATACTGAAATCAATTGCTTTATACATAAAAGTCTAATATTACTTAGAAGTGTAAGGAAAAAATGATTTATATATTTGCGGAAAATGTTTGGTTCGTGAAACATGAAAATGCGAACCTACGACGAACAAGATATCAATACGAAATTTGAAAAGCTGTCTGCGAATCTGATATCGGCTTTTGACCTATTTGCGCCTTTGCATACTTCTCACAAGTATTAAAAACCTGCACCTTGGATTACCCTTGAAATAAAACATCTTATAAAAGAGCGTGATAATAGGCTTAAACTGGCCAAACGAACTAAAAACAGCATCATACAAGGTGAATTTCACAACATCAGAAATCTAGTTCTAACTAAAATCAGAGACTCATTTAATACATACAGCTGCAATGCAATTGAGAATAAAAACAAAAATGAAAACATTTGACATCTTCTGAGACGATTATACATTATACCTCCCAAATTTGAATGCCCTGATAGCAACTTTTCTTTGAATGATTTATTAAACACATTTACAGTTACTCCTACCTCCAATTCTTTAACTCAGCCTATTCTGAGTCCACCTATATCCACTTTTGATGAAAACAATTTCTTTTTCTTAGATATTACCTCAGATGTGTTGCTAGAAAAAATTATGGAAATTTAATCAAACGCCATAGGCTCTGATGCTATATCAATTAAATGGTTAAGCTTGCTCTCCCGATAATTTTTTCTATTCTTTTATATATATATAATGCATCCTTGCAAGTTGGGATATTCCCAGATATTTGGAAAATGCTATCATTCGCCCAATTCCAAAAATTAGTTCCCCTACGTGCTCGAAACAGTTTCGCCCTATTTCCATCCTATGCGCATTATCTAAAACGTTTGAAAAAATAGCTCAGTGTCAATTATCTAAATATCTAGACTTTTAAAACTCCATAGATACAATGCAATCCCGCTTCCGGGCAAAACACAGTGTACAAACAGCAACTCTTAAAGTCACCAATGATTATAAAATGGCATCAGATAATAAAGAGATCACGATCGTTGTGTTGTTTGACTTTTCTAAGGCATTTGACTATGTAAACCACAAACTCCTCCTGCTTAGTTAAAAGTTGTGGATACCTAAATATTTACATCTAACAGCCTATCGAAAGCAAGCAGGGTCTCTGAATGTAGCTAAGAGAAGACAGTATTCCATAGGTAATTTTTTATACAATCTCTTCCACACCGAAGCCCCGCAATATCTCTCCAATTTGTTTGTATTTTTGACAGAAATCTGCCTGCCCATTCCAAACTTCGAGAAAGAAGAAAGGTGATCACAGTTCCAAAGCACCGAACGTGTGAATTACGACGGCCTTTCACAGTTAGGGGCGCTCGACTCTGAAACCAACTGGCTGTATCAATTAGGGAAGCGCCTTCCTATTTTCACTTCAAAAAAGCTTTTTTTCATATTATAACTTCAAGAATATTGTTTGACCAGCGACTTTATTTTTAGTAATAGTCTCTGTATCTCCTGTTTCTAGAGAGCTATTTAGCCCTAGGACTTTATGCTAAATAAATGAAAAAATAAATACATCATTAGGTATTCGTGGAATGTACGCTCATCAATTTTAGAAAGATTCCGCAGCAATCTTTGGGTTGGCTTTGAATTTAAATTGAAGGAAAGTTTAAAGGTAATTTTAATCGAGTCGTGAATAGAGAGAAAAGGAATAGCATGTTGTTCGTAAGAGACAACCTCATCAATACCGTCCATGATCATTAAGTCAATACGAGTACTGGAACGATCAGTATGGTGAGTGGAATTGTGAGGTACAATCAAGAGTCCCGAAGAGTATACTAAGGATGTTAGATATTTAGAATGATTGAAAGTGATGGCACTGGGTGTTTTATAGACCACTCGCACTAAAACGCTATCAGAAGTTGATTTAACTTCAATAAAGAGAAATTCAGTAGTGGGATAAGTAGCTGCTGGACTCACATCAACTACGGTTTCACCCAAACTATCATGCAGGAAAATACAAACTCCACCACTCCTTCTTTCGTCACTGTCTCTTCGAAAGAGCGAATAGTTGTCAATTGTAACGCGGCTAGAGGGTATATTTGAAGTTAACCAGGTCTCAGAAACAGCTATGATATTGTAGGAGCATATACTGAAGAAATGCTTGAATTCTAGAAAATCTGCCGAGAGAGACTGGGCGTTCACATGACAAATGATTAAGGTATCCATGGATATATTAGGAGAAACATTTCATAAAAAAACAATTAAAAAATAAAAAACTCATGCAGCATGCATAAAAATTGACTGAGACAAAGAATAATTATCAGCACACCCCAAACTAAGTGATTACACTTCAAATTAGAAAATCGGTAATGAGTACAAATAAAAAAGATAGAAAAGGGATAACAATCAGTGTCAAAAACAGTGAAGTATATCTCTAGACAAAATTCTCAACAAAAGTGGACATGATTTCTTAAATTTATATCCGTATATCCGGAGAGCTATGAATATTAGGATGAAATGGGAACATTTGATATATCCCAGGCACAGAATTAATCCAAATATCATAAAATTATTCTCAAAAAGACCAAAATCAAAATTTGAAGTTACTAGTTTAAATATGAGATCAAGTTTTCTATCTGAAGATACGTATGCACAGGGTATAAAAACCTGAAAAATATTGAAGATATAATCTCCGACGGGCATCAAATTGCCAAACAATAATAATATATAGAAATTTGAGTACCTTCTTATCCAAATAAACAAGATTAATATATGATGCAGAGCAAGGATTAGAGAAACAAATATACCTAGGTAGGAGGAGCACTTGTGTAAAATTAATGCTAAGGATAGTCGGAGAAAAGTTTAAAGAATAATGGACTTAGCCCATGGTTGTCATTGAAGTGCCTTTACAGATAGTAGACTTGTAAGGTGTATTCTCGACGAACCGTCCTCCTTTCCACAAAAAATTCTTCAATTCTTTAAGGCCTCACGAAGATAAATAAAGCGTTTCTCATTTCCAGTCCATCCAATATCCGATGTAGAAAAATCTCTTTTGACTTAACGTCTCTCGATGATTTTATCTCGTAGATCTTAGCGACTGCATTTAACTACGATGATCGGAGGAGTAGTAGGTTGTGCGAGAAATGGTGTTTTGATAATTCGATAGAGGTTGACAACTTCATTCTTTGCAATTGGTACATCAAGAGTCCTGTCAAACGACTCAACGTTGGCCATAGGGTTCTCGTTGGGCTTCATTGGAAGACCATGAATTGCAAGCGTAATATGTGAAGCCGTTTGACCTTTAACATTCTGCGCATGCTCTAGCACAACCGCTTTAGCCTTAAGGTCTTTAGCTTCCTTTTGAACAGTACACATTTCCTCAATTCGGACTTGAGAGCCGGCTTCAAGAGAATCAATGCGACGAGTGTTATTAGAGAAGTCAGCCAATAACCAGTTACCAATAACCTTCAAAAACTCAAGTACTAGGCCACTTTGGTTAAATTGTCTAATAATAATAGCGTGACCTTTTTAAATAATAATTTAACCTATGCCGTTAGAGAGGCAGCTGAAAATTAAAAAATGAAGCACGTATGCTATTCAAAAGAAGATAAAGGACGGAAACCTTGATTTGATGTCGAATGTGACCACCTAAAGAAAGAACTCAGGGCTGGTCTTAGGAAATGCAGAAGATCTGCCATTTCTCATGTTGATGACGTAGATTTTAAAATAATAAAAAGCAGATACAATCAAATGCTAACAAAAGAAAAACAGTATGAATCATAAATTTTAGAGACATTAGCTTCCTTCGAAAATTAAAAAAACTTCTGGGATGCAATCAATAAATTTAGATTCTGTCATTTCACAATAATTGTATCAGCCGAGATTTATGGAATAAATTTGTATTGGAAAATGTTCCTGCACGATCGCTTCATAACGAGGTACTTATTGATGCCACACAGCCAACACTAAACACAGAAATTGCCGGCCCTAAGCTCTCTCAAAGCTTTGTTACTCTTTCCTCTACGCCTCAACAGCCTGAAGACCAAATCATTCTACACATTCCCTTTCAGGGCAGTTGTCATCGCCTTAAGCTTCTCTCAACGTAGCAGGATTTTGTTGAAATGGTTTGACCAGTAGGTGACCATATGATATTTGTTCAAAAACAAATGAAAGAAGCTATGAGAAGAAAAGGTAAAAGTGATGTTCTGAGATAACGGTCAAACGGGTACACGATTGATTATAAGAAACACTTGATTCGGATTCAGCAACCTCAAAAACAAGAGATCACCTTTTTTTCCAAGGGATCCCACTTCCAAAAGATTTACAGCCTCCTAGGACCAACAGAAAATCTTTAAGAAGGCGTTAAATTTCCGAAAAAAGTTATGAGCGCTAACCAAAACGAGCAATTTTCAACAAAAAATGGAATATATCGAACTCTTTGTTCCAGTCCAGTTCCGGTTAGTATCTGCAATTAGCTTTGGCCACAAATTGGGGGGATCCAATCGTGAACAGTCAGGGCCATCTGAACCGTTTCCAGTTGAAATAAACATAATATTGCGCAATATACGAGAGTAGGTACCCACGCACTGCTCCTTATCACTACGCAGCTGGTATTTAAAAAAAAAATAGTTGAATTTTCATCTGAAAATGATCAATTTTCAACTAAAAGTGGACTTCTTCAATTTTCCGATAAAAAAAAAGAAATTTTCGAGCAAAAAAATAATTCTTACAAAAATGATGAATCTTCTAGAAAAAAAATAAATTTTCAACAAGTTCCGAGAAGATGAACTTTTCTACCAAATCGTTGAATGTTTAGCCAAAAAGACCAACTTTCTACAAGTCAGTTCAATTAGTAACCCGGAAATACGAATTTTCAACTAAAATGTTGAATCTTCAATAAAAAAATAAATTTCTTAAAAAATTAGTTCAACTTAACACCAAATAATGTTTTTTTTTTCAACCAAAAATGATGAATTCTTAATGAAATAGTGGCATCCTGAATCAAAACAGTTTAATTTTCAATAAAAAAGTTGTATTTTTAATAAAAAACTTGAAATTTGAAACAAAATAGATGACTTTTAAACAAAATACATGAATTTCAAAATAGAAAAAATTAATTCTCAACATCAAAAACGCATTTTTAAGAAAATAGCTCAACTTTGAACCAAAGAGAGATCAATTTCCAACTAAAATGATGAATTTGAATCCAAAAAAATGAACTTTAAACAACAGAGTTCAAATTCTAATTAAGGGATTGTATTTAGCAGCATTAAATCCTGCGCTAAGTTTGCGACGATGAATTTTGTATTAATTATTTTCCAAGCACTCCCAAGGGCTTCAACCCACCCTTACGCAAAATATTGAATCCCATTCATCCTAATTGAGTATGCCCATTAAAACCTGTGATAAAATTTGTCTTTGGACACCCCGTACAACATATCGAAAAATAAAAAAAATTTTACTTCAGGAAAACTTTTGGGGCAAAAAAAAAACAAAAAAGCCTTCAAGAATAAAATTCTCAAAAATCGCCCTAATTGAGTGTGTTCATTGAGACCTGTAATAAAATTTGTCTTCGGACACCCCGAACAACATATCAAAAAATTAAAATTTTGTATTTGCGGACAACTTTTGGGGTCAAAAAAACCAAAAAACTCTTAAAGAAAAGAATTCTCAAAATTCGCCCTCATTGAGTTTGCCCATTGAGAACAGTCTCGAAATGTGTCTTTGGACACCCCAAAGAACGTATCGAAAAATTGAAAAAATTGTATACGAGGAAAACTCTTGGGGGCAAAAAAAAAAACAAAAAACCCTTTAAAAAAATTCTCAGCAATCGCCCTAATTGAGTGTGCTCATTGAGACCAGTCTCAAAATGTTTCTTTGGACGCCCCAAAGAACATAACAAAAAATTAATAAAATTGCACATGAGGAAAACTTTTGGGGCCAAAAAAATAAACAAACCCTTCAAGAAAAAAAATTCTCAAAAATCGCCCTAATTGAGTGTGCCCATTGAGAGGGGTCTTAAAATCTGTCTTTGGACACTTAGAACTAAATCTAAAAAAATGTAAAAAATTGTAGATGAGGAAATCTTTTGGAGGCAACAAATTCAAACACGCTTAACTGAAAATATTTTCAAAAATCGCGCTTCGTCAAGGGTGATTGTCTTTTTTAGCCCCAAAAGTTTTCTTCATCTTTATTTTTTTTTTCTTTACAACCAACCCTACACATCTAATTTACACAATCATCTTTGGCGTCAAACCTCCCGCTCAACATTAATTAAAACGCAGCGAATACTCAAACCGAACATACGTCGCAGATGGTCACCCATCCGAGTGCTGTCCGCGCTCGAAATCGCTTGACATCTGGACTCTTCTATGTAATAATTTTGAAACAAAAAATACTTTAAAAATAGGAAGAGACTTAGAAACTTAGGAATAATGTGAGAATTGTATTTTTATCTACACAACTGGACAAACGTTATTTTGCTGCGCACTTTTGTGAAGACCAAAGACTTTGTTGGACTCATATAATATAACAAATGATTTTAATCGTGGCTTTCAGTAACTAATCCTCAGAAGACTCATCTTCGGATATTTTGAATATTTATGTACACTTTTGAACATGAACTGGAAAAAATAATTGTTACCAATCCAGAATTATAATTATTTTAATAGAATGAGATAGTTTATGAAAAGTCAGGGATTTTGAATTGCAAAAATATTGGAAATATTTTCAGCATAATTTATTCAATTAGTAATTATTTTTTACATTCTTAGTATAAGTGAAATATCTAATTATATCCAATTACATGAATGGTTAAGTTCCACAATCATATAGGTATTTAATTTTGAAATTTATCGATTCATGTGCCAAAGCTTAGATTATTGCTACGAAATATTTGAAATATTTCACTCTAATTTGTTTAATTAGTTCTAATTCCATTTCAAATTTTTTTTCATGGTAAGAATACGTAATTATACATATGGAAATAAATAGTTGAGTTTCAAAATTACGTATCACTGATAAAAATTTTCTTTCTCTAAAATTTCTCTTCAATATGCGATACATAAATTTTCAACGAAGTAATTTAATTGCCAACTAACAAACATTTTTAACAAAATAGTTAAAATGTTCACCAAACAGATCAATTGTAAACTTAAATGATGAATCTTAAATCAAGAAAGTTATTTCTCAACCAAATTTTTATCAGTTTTCAACAAAGGAAATAAAATTTTAACTAAAAATATGCATCTTATAAAAAATAATGCATTCTGAACAAAGTACACATAATTTACGACCACACAGTTGTTTTTCAACTACAAAAAGTTTATTAACAATCGAGAATGGAATAGCTTAAAACGAAGTTTTATAAAAATAGTTAAATTTTCAACCGAAGAGACCAATTTTGATAAAAAATTATGCATCCTCAATAAGAAAATTAAGGTTAAACAAAGTTGCTCAAATTTCAATCAAGTAGTTTGATTTTCAACCAAAAGAGATGAATTCTCAACAAAAAAATGTAATAGCTGAGATTTCAACCAAAAAATATTTAAGTTCAAAATCAAGGACAGTTAAATTCAACCCAAAAGACGGATTTTTAAAAAAGCAGTTGAATCCTTGAACAAAAAGACGAATTCTCAATAAAATAGTTGAATTTTGAAGCAAAAAGGATACTTTTTCGAAAAATTGTTTGATCTTCAATAAAGTAGATTAAGTTCCAATACAAAAGTTGAAATTCAACCAAAATCTTGAATTTTTAACCAAACAGATTAATTTTCTAAAGAAAAGATGATAGATTCATGAAAATATTTAAATCTTCAACTTTCAGCCAAGTAGTTTAATTTTCAATAAAAAAATGAATAAAAAAAAAGATCTAAACATTTTTTTATGTACATATATTTTAATAAAACTACCAGTTTTTATTTTGATCGCAATTCTGTTCAAACATAAAAGAAAATATTTTTCGATTAAAAAAGCACGCAATACGTTATTACATTCGAATGAGAAATTTTGAAAAAAGTTGGATCGCTATGATCGTGCGAATTTATACTAATCATATTTTTGAAATAAAAAAGGACTTAGAAACATATGAATATGTATGTAGAGGAGTTTGTCGTTGTTATCTTTAAAATCCGAATTCAGTGAAAACTTGTTTTAACTGAACAAAAAGCGAATTTATCGAGAATATTTTAGGAAACAAGTTTTACATAAACCAGTTGTGACCAATCAAACTTTATTTTATCGAGCACTTTTGTGAATACCTAAAGAATTTGTATTGTACATCATTTGAAAAAACACCTTTCTCGTGTCTTCAGGTGATTTAACCTTCAGAACACTCATCTTCGAATATTTTAAATATGTATCGTATCTAGACTTTTAAACATAAATTGGAAAAAAATTGTTTTCAATTCAGAACTAGAATTATTTTCATAAAATGAGCTTGTTTATGAAAAATTTGGGATTTTTAACTGCAGAAATGTTGGAAATATATAATAATATATAATATATATCTGATACAAATTTTAATTCTCTAAAATTTATTTTCTTTTTTCCAATACTCATTAAAAGCTTCAGGTAACTTTAAGGTAAAAAAGGTAAAACCATCAGAATTCGTGGTAAAAATTAAAGCGTCCATAGTCTGTTCATCTGGGCCGAAAAAACCTCGTACATATAGAGCGAAATGTAATGAAATTTTAATTTACTGAAGTTGTGGCAACGCGCATTCTTGATTTTGAAATAAATGCTACCTGCTGAACTAAAAAAATTTGCAGGTAAAAATATAGAACTTGCACAAGCTTTCTATATTTTGTATTATTAATAAGAATGATATATAATGTAGATATGCTTTTGGTCTTTTATTTCTGTTTATTTAAGTTTGTTAGTTTTTATTATTTGATGTTTAGAAGCACAAAAGTGTAAAAGGAGAATAATAATGTGCAATGGATAATATATAAAATAATAAATAAAAAAACATATATTGACTATAGATTTACCAACAATTTCATGTAGAAAAGATATTCAAACCCATAACATATCTGTGCATGAAAAAAGCAAAACTCATGAAAACACCGATTTTTACATAAAAGTGCTTTGAGCGACCTCTAAATATTCTATTAAAAATATATCAAAATTTGTGGGTCTATTTATGGTCCGTACTTTGTTCATACTTTAGAAACTGAATTAAAAATATATCATAAAGGAATATGAATTACGTTTTCTGTGAAAATTTCAGACCCTCTCATAGCGTACAAAAAAAAAGTGGCTTCCATCTAGTCCTACGATAAATACATTAGACACATATCCTTGAAAAATGGCCAATTTTCTATTTGTATGTTGAAAAAAGTTTATTTCTTAGATGTATTTAGTAATCTTTTCACAATTTCTATCCTAATCGGTTCAACAGGATGAGATAATAAGTCGATCGTTTGTTTAATATTTATGATGGTTTGGATGTTTCTTTTTTTATAATATATTTACGAAGAATTCTAGCTACAGTTGTCTTCATCTCCATCAAGGCATATACAGAACCTAGAAACAATGAAAAAGAAACATATTTTATTAGTTTGATCATAAAAGATGTTGGGAAGCGATGTTATTTGTCTGAATGATATAATTTATAAAACTATAATGTTATAGATGGTAAAAATGACATACTTCAGACCAAAAAGAATGCATTTGTTGGATCCCTCATTCTAGTCATCGACGTCTCGAAAACACATAGTTTTCTTCATAATAGAACTATTATAACGTTTTGACATGATTGTTATATTTTATAGTCGAATTTAGAAGTTCATTGATGTTATTGAGCATGTTTATAAACTTTTCTTTTAATAATTTTATCCTGATGAGGAAAACTATGTGTTTTCGAATCGTCGATGAATTGGAATAAAGGATCCAACAAATGAATTCTTTTAGGTCTAAAGTATGTCATTTTTACTATCTCTAACATATTTTATTAGTAAGTCATTAGTCTTATTTAAAAAATGCATTTTTTTCTCGAATTTTATAAAAATATAAACCTTTACAGTTTCTTGGTCCACTACTAAAAAACATATAGCAGTTTGGATTCCTTCTCGTGACTTCTTCAGGAAGAAATCTATCAGGATCAAATTTTAAAGGATCAGGACAGTATTTTTTATCGCGATGAATCTCTGTTATAAAACACCCAATCCCGATACCTTTGGGCGATGTGAAGCCTCCTGAAAATAAAATGATCATTTTGATAAATAATTATATATTTGCTTGAAAAAAGTCTATAACAAATTGAACGATATCCAACCTATTTCAAGATGTTCTTCTAATTTCCGTGAAATAACTGATACGGTAGGAAACAGTCTTGATGATACTTGAATCACTATTTCTGTATATTTTATTTGTTTTGAGTCTTCAATTGTAACAGAAACATCTTTTGGAATTACCTCACCGTAAATATGAATCAACTCCTGATATAATTTTTCCTCAACACAATCAGATTCAGTTTGAATGTTGTATATTTTCTGTTGGGAGGCATTGATGATGATGATACTTGTAAAAATTGTTTGGTTTGCCAGAATTTCGGTTTAAAATTGATTACCTTAGCTGAACATCATGATAGGATGCCAACACCAACATTAAATACCGAAGAGTAACTGAGACAGTGTCATACGCCTATCATTGCACATAAATTTCATATAATAATTAATAAATATTTTTTCTATGATTTTAGAAGTTTATTTGAGAAGCACTAAGTGTAATTACCGCCGCTATCATTAAGTTTACTTCGTCACAAATGTCTTGTTAAGGGAATTTCTGTTTATCATGTAGGTCTAACAGTATGTCCAAAAATACTTTCCTTTGATTTGAAATTCGATCTGAAATTACACCAGCTGATTGAACATAATATTATTCTTCTATAATCATATACTTATATGAATTTTTATAATATAGTCATATTTTTACCCATTTCAACTTCATCAAGTTTTTCCAATTTCATTTCGTTTCTCTGCAATTGTCGAAAAAAGTGTTAAAAAGTAATGTATTTCGGTACGGAATTAGTTAAATTCAATTCCAAATTTACGTATATTATGTCCATTGCTTACAGAATGTACTGTATTGTGCATCCACGTAATGTATTTAAAAATCCTTTGACCTTTGGGTTGCATTAAAAATTATATCTGGTTGTAACCAAAGTCTGTAAGCTCGCGTTACCAATTTTGGGATATTTTTGACCCCCTAATAGTTGTTCTATAGTGAGTAGAATTTTCGACCACAAAAAAGTCTTTTCAGCCAGAAAGACAATTTTTCAACAAAAAAAAAATTAATTTTTAACCAAAAAGTGGCATTAACAACCAAACATTTGAGCCTATAAGCACAGGAGGCGAATGAAAAGGACAAACTTTCCAAAGGAATCCGAAAGGACAAATTTATAAAAAGACAGTTTAATTTTTGCCGAAAATAATGACTGTAACGAACTGGTTGTATGTGCATTGTGCAACAAAAAAATTACATTTTGTTGAAAAGATAATTCTTTTTTTTTTAAATATGTATAAAAAAGTTAATTTTTAGTCAAGTCAATTATGGATCTTACTCCCAGAAAAATACTTTTTTTATAACGTATTGCAACCTCAAACCTAGCCGTTAATTTCTCAACCAAAAAAGATGAATTCTTAGTCAAATATATGAATTTTCAACTAGAAAAGATAAATTTTTAACTAAAATGATGAATTTTGAAAAAATAGAATATTTACATTTTCGGTTAAAGGACCTAATTCAAAACCAAAATTTGTTTCAACAAATAATTACATTTCCAACCAATCCCTCCTCAAATTGTAACATAATTCATGGATGGCCTCTCACTAGCATAATTAAGAAAGATTTATGTTATCCTAAATTTATAATCAAAATAAAAATCCAGAATAAAAAAAAATTATAATTAATCAGGGCCAAATAAAAGTCCCTTAGTGCCCTAATTAAGGCTGATTTAGAAATATAAGATAAATTAATTTCCTTATACCTCTTCACACATGCAGTATAATGTGTGTATATTTTTGAGTCGGAAGGTTCCGATATGTTCATAGTTCTTTCTAAAAGCATGATAAGTAATTGTTCAAATTGAAAAATGTGCCTAAATATTAAATATAAATAAAGCAACGCCTAAGAAACGAGATACCAAATGAGGGCCAACTTTAAATTCACCTCCACCAAGTTCTTTTTCCATTTTTTCTGTCATTGATTTTGCATGTTTGTCGAACACATGCAAAAATGTTCGTAGAGTTTGAGGTTTAAAAGCAGGTTGAATTAATTTAAGTTGGGTACGCCATATTGGAACTAATTAATATAAAATGAAAGTATTGAAATCCTTTTTAAAAATAATTTGTTGTAAAAACAAAGCGTGATACTGAAAATAAGCAAGGGAGACTTTTCATGAAATTCCCAGCTGGGAACAATTTTTGTTCTTATACTTCTTTCGCATTTTTCAATGTTTTAGAATCAGAAGAATTTCTATTTTTTGAAAATTTTGATAATATTTCATGTTTTTGTGTTTTGGTCTAAATTTAAAAATAAATTTAAATAATTTGTAATTATTTTATCGAAAAAAATTGTTCAAGCAAATGGATATTCTGAGCATGACACGCGCGCTATGTGCTCGATTTTTGACAGACATTCGTAAATGTATATTCATTTTCTAAATCACCTTACGATGAAAAATTACAATCCGGACTGTAGTTTTTTATTGTAATATCAGGCCTTTCTTCAGACATACTTTCCTATCTCGCGTTGTTATATTATTTCGAAAGTTATCGTGAGACGTGCTAAAAAACTAGCAAGACACGATCACATACAGGGAGAGTGGGAACGAGAGGGGGGGGGGGTTCTTCTACATACAACTGATAGAAGAATAGGTGACAACCTATGACTAATAATTATATTTTATTGATGAGCATCTGTTGCATATTCTTTTAATTGGATCATTTTCTTATTATGCTTTCAGAAAGTATTATGGGCATATCGGTATTTTGCGACTCAAAAATGTACACACATTATATTGTATGTCAAGAAAGGTATAAGGAAAATGATTTATATCACTTTTTTAAGCAGGTCTTGTTTGAAGTATTATAATATGAAAATTACACGATTTCCACCTTACTGACATTTTTTTGAGGCAGATGCCGGGTCAGCGGGAGTAGTTTGTACCTAGTCTTAAGCATTTTATTTTATTATATCAAATTATTATTAGAACCCCAGAACTGGCGATCGCGCGAGCTTTGAGATTTTGGTTACATCCAGATATAATTTTCAATGTAACCAAAATGTCCAAGGATTTTTACAAATGCATTACGTGGATGCACAGTACAGCACATTCTGTGAGCAATGCACAACGTAATATACGTAAATTTTTAATTAAATTCAACTAATTCCGTATCAAAATACATTACTTTTCAACACTTTGTTAGATAATTACAGAGAAAAAAATTTCAGTTGATTAGGTTCGTAAATTGCAGCAAACAATGCATTGCCCAGCCACACTCGACATGGCGATGCATATCGTTGAAGAATACCCAATACTGCATAGTGCGCAGCTGAAAAAAAACAACACATTTTGGGGCTTCATTTTTGGTTAATATTATACATTGTATGCTTCCGAGATTGTAATTACACTTTCCATTTAGGCAATATTCTCAAATCTCTTTGGCCTTGAGGAAAGATTACCACCCTTAAGCAGGTAGCCAAACAATATATGCCATATGCCAGAATTAAAGGCTCATTTAGAGTTTATTTAATACTTCATATAATGTAATATAATATATATATAATATATTTAAGTGCTTCACAGCTTGAAACTTTGAAGGCTCAGGTTTCAGGTAATGACTTGTGTAAGTATTCGTAAAAAGCAATAAAAAATATGTTATGAAGTAACATTGAATGTATATTTACAGCCCAGAAAGAATCTGCTAAACCATATATAACATTGCCATGGCAGTCAAGCAAAAAATCATGTTTGTCAATGAATACTTCTATTGTACAGAATAACGATAACTATCAGGCAAATCAATGGGAGTACACAGTAGTTTTTTACTGGGTTATTTTTGGTACATTATTTATTATACTGACAAATTGTAACAGTTAAAAACTAACATATCGACTCAAAAAATGTCTTTTGAGTTGAATTCATTCAAAAAGACGAAGTTTCGTCAAAATAGTTCGTTTTCAATCAAAAAGTCGAATTTTCTACAAAACAGTTGAATTTTAAACCAGAAAATATAAATTTTTGAGGAAAGGTTATTTTTCAACTAGAGGGTTGTACTTTCTATCAAAATAGTTGAATTTTCAACTCGAAAAAACGAATTTTTAAGTTAAAAATTTGAATTTTCAATAGAAAAGTAAATTTTTACCCAAATGATTTATTTTTTAACAAAAAAGTTTGACTTTTCAACATAATTTTTTAATTTTCAACAAAATAATAACATTTTATGCAAAAAAGAAAAATTCTCAACTCAAAAAGGAAAAAAATGTCAAGCAAATTGTTGAATTTCCAAACCAAAAGACGAATTTTCTACAAAATAGTTGAATTTTCAACCAAAATAGTTGAACTGTTCACCCAAAGACATATTTTTAACAATAAGTTGAATTTTCAACAAAACAAGTAAAGCTTCAATTAAATAATAATTTTTCACCAAAATAATTAAGTAAAAACCATAAATACGTAGATTTTTTAAATCTTTTCTGCTCATTTTTTGCTTTGAAAATAAAGGTACTTTTCTAGTGCACACTTTTTGATTTCGGACTGTACACTTTTAAATCCGAGCTACACAAAGTGTGCCGGACAACGTAGCATTTTAGGTCCTGTCAAGTAATACTTATTTTTTGTATGTAGCAGTTGCGATACAAACTTCAAGTGAACATTTGCCTGCGGAGAAGACAGCCAGCGAGTCTGGTGGATCGAATAATGAGCAATCTGCATCACCTCGAGAAAATGACATGAATTCACAGCCGAATGATACTGATATACTTTGCGGACAAAATGAGCCTCAGATGGATGATTCTGATAATAATGTGGGTCATAATAATTTGACCGATGACTTCAATAGTGTTGAGAACAGTGGCGATATGGAGCAAACTAATAGCAATGATGACTTCATTGAGAACGAAGAAATAGAGCCTTCCGAAAAAGTTGATCTAAATACCAACCTCGTAGAACAACAACGTAACATGTACAGGAACCAAGAGCCAGTTGATGAAATGTTGAATGCTCAAAACCTCTTGCACAGTGCTGCAGTATGTTGCGGTAAGTAGAATATTTTTTTATATTTTTTTATTTCAGAAATTGCCTTTTATAAATCATTCTTATTAACACATTCTACATAAATTGTTCTCAGTTTTGTTGTCCTTGAAGTAAAAGCTTGTAAATTTTTTAAAATGGGGAAAAAGGTAAATGTAGTTTTTTGCGCTTTACATTTAATATTCTATACATTTATATAAATCAATATAACAATGTGTTATAGAAGGATGTAAGTATAGCCATGTACAACAAATGATTAAGCTTAATCGCATTGAAGCAAAATTAGACAATATTATAAATAATAATGGAACCGCTGCACTACTGTATCAAGATGATGAACTATTGCCTCATCTACCATTGGATAATCTTGAAGAATAACAAGCTTTTGACTTGAATTTACAGCAACTTCCTGAGATGGTGAGGCAATTTGTAAGTAAATGAAAATTAAATGATAAAAATGTTACGTTGAGTTGTATTTTAAAAACGTTTGATGAAAAACAATGACTTGCCAGGAAAATCGAATAAATAAAATTGGCGGAGATACAATGAATAAGTGTGGCAATAATATTATGGCCACCATTTTGAGAGATGAATTTACTTTAAATTTAACGTGGTCAGCAAATATTGCCAATAAACATACTATTTTTGAAATGTTTTTCATTAGCATAATAGTGTCAGTCTTTTTCCTCATCGTTTGATTTAAACTCTTTTTATATCCGTTAAAAAAGACTGCGGCGAAATTACTTTGATATTGTACAGGTGTTGTTCGAAAGAAATACAAATTTGACGATAATGCAATTAAAAAAGTTTTGCAGAAGTGGAGGAAAAAGCCATCGGATAGAATTACAAACAAGCGAAAAAAATTAGACAGGCGCCAGGTATTGCAGAATCCGTAACATGTTTATCTGCACTTATATATTACAAAGAGATCGCGTACTGCGACATTGTGAATCACTATTATTTCTCATACAATATTTTTTTATAAATTCATCTTATTATTGTTTAGATAAAAGTTGATAAGTGTTCCATTAGAAAACGTCTTTATTCATTAGTTGAATTTATATAGAAAATATTGATACAAGTATTTTACAATAAGATTTATGTGATATACTTTTTAAGGATGGGCGTTAGCTCAAAATGTGCCATACATGCATATAATGCAATGTGAACGCAAAATATGACTTAAAATCCTGATGAATATTCTGTCTGTTCCTTTTAAATATATAAAATAAGATTTTCGTATCAATATTTTGTCAAATAGTAATAATGACATATGTAACTGTTTTATAGGGTTATCATACAGCAACAGTTTTTTATACTTGCAACGCACATTTAAAATTTTAATATTGTCTTTTTTTTCTTAACTTTCAAGTAACGTTAATTATTGTATAAGTAACGAAGTATTATTACTATTACTATTACGATTAATTATTACTATACTACAGCCACGAAGTATCATTACTTTTGTATGGATATTTAATAAAATAAGTTGTTTTACCTAATTGCAATTTTTCTTTGCGTTTTTTTAAGACATATGTATATATAAATGTCTTTAAATTAAAAAACAGGCACTTATGTGTATTCAAACACACAGAAATTACATTTTTTTAATTTGAAGTCATTTGTATACACATATTAGACATTTAAAAAATAATAAACCCCCAGCTGCATGTAAAATAACGATATCTTCAAACCGTCTCATCTTCTCGTTATTTTTTCTTATTTCTATCTTAAAGACATCGTTACGATATCCCGAAGACATCTTTATGATATCCCAATGACATCTTTACGATGGTAATAAAAAAACCTTAAAGAGCCTTCAAAGCTTCGTTATGGAATATCTTCAAAGATGTCGTTTATCGGTAGGGTTGTAAATTTTCACGAAATTTTCGCCAAATGAAAAGTTTCATGAAAATTTGGAAACGTTTCAAAATTTCAAATATTAGGGCGGGAAAACATTGAATATTTAAAATATGCTATTAAGTATTAAACATTTAATTCTGTAATAATATAGTTGATTGTTAATATGATATCAATGTTGATATTATCAATAATACAATATAATGTAATATAAATTATAGGGCCTAAAATGTTGCTAAGTCCAACTCACTGCGTAGTCCGACTTTAAAAGTGGATGTAGAATAGTCCAAGAAAATTGTATTTTTGATATTTTAAACTCTGGACCCCTCATTTTGTGTCATTTGATAAAAAGACATTTTTAGTGGTAGGGCACGACCCTTGAACTATCCCGAAACCTTAAAAATTCAATAAATTCTCTCATTTTAACAAGAATCGCAAAACCTTGATGTAAAACTATTTCGTGAACAAGGCGAAGGCTAAAGACTTAATTTCATCAATAAATTCTCAAAAAAACATCCCCTTCGCTACAATAATTTAATTTTCAACTGTCTTTTCTGAATTTTATAAAATTGAACTAAAAATGTTAGGCTTGAATTATTATATAACAATTTTTGATATGCGAGTATGGAAAATAATGCTCTTTACAAAAACTTCTCCTTTTCACTCTTGAAATTACAAAAAATTACATTTTCTTTCTTCAAAACTTTTTATTTCAATATGATTATATACTATGTGTATTAAAATAAAAGGTTTTGAAAGAAGAAAATGTAATTTTGTATCAGTTATTGACGGTGAAAATGAAAAGAAAGGTTTATTTTGAGGGCATTGTTTTCCACACTTGCATACAAATTTTTTAAATATAATTCACGCCTAAAATATTCATTTCAATACCGTAAAATTTAGAAAAGACACATAAAAATTACGTTATATTGTCTTAAGGGGTGAATTTTGGGGAATTTATTTATAACATTAAATTTTTAGCCTCCGTATTGTTTACACGATAGTTTTACATCACCTCTGTGTAGGTTTTATTATTCTTTTTAAGATTCAGGAATTTATTGAATTTTAACGCTTTTGTAAGTAATAATAAAAAAAAATCAATAAAAAAGCCCCCTCGTGTGTGGTCTAAAATGAAAAATTATGCAGTGGAAAATTAGCTTTATTTTCGAAGCAAAATTTCCAGTTTTCTAAGCTGATATTTTCAAAGTATAAAAAAAATGAATAAAAAATCCTAATTATTTATCGCAGGCGCTACAGTCTTTCACCTTTTTTTTCTCCTTTCGTTTTGAAAGTTCTTTTTTTTGTTGTTGAAAAGTTACCTATTATATTTTTGGTTAAACATTCATCTTTTTTCGTAGAAAATCTAATTATTTTGTTGAAAATTCTACGATTTTGTTGAAAATTCTACAATTTAGTTGAGAAATTATCCTTTTTGTTTGAAAATTCAACTACTTTGTTACAAATTTATTTTCCTTGGTTGAGGCTTTATCATATTAATTGAAAATTCTTCTTTTTTGGTAGAAAACTAGTCTTCTTTGAGAATTCAAATTTTTTCTCTAAAAGTTTAACTACTCGGCTAAACGTTAAATTACTTGGTAAAAATGTATCTCTTTAGTTGAAAATTGATCTTCTCTAGTTGAAAATTCAACTAATTGGTTGAAAATTCATATATTTTGTTGAAAATTCATATATTTTTTTGAAAATTCGTCTTTTTTTGGTACACAATTATTTTTCCTTATTAAAAATTCATCTTTTTGATTAAAAATTCAATTATTTGGTTTAAAATTCATGTTTTTTTTTTGTTGAACATGCAATATCTTTATTAAAAAATTAGAAATTTAAAGAGTTTTAAATTGAATTAATTATATTTACCTACATTAATTATGCTTAAATGAATATCTTTCCCTATTTTCGTATTTGATATTTAATTAAAATTATGAATCATAAAATAATATTTTTCTTATTTATGGTGAATAAAAGCGTTGAAACTCATGTGACACTTTTTATATCCTCAAAGTGGTATTTTTAATTTAAAGAATCACAATTACTTTCAATGATTAGAAATAATTTATTGAAATTGTTAACGAGTGCAGACAAAATAAAAAATATTTAAATTTCTTTCGAAAAATACAAAAGACAATTTTTACAAACTGTATCATTACAACTATTTAAAAAAAATTATTGTGCTCCCATTTCGTTTAACAACTCGAAGGGAAGGTGGGGGTGTGTTTTATATAAATTCATATATGAAGGTGTTTTCATCACAGCCTTAAAATTTTTCATAATAAAAGCTATACAATATTTTTTCAACGATTCCGCATCGTATTCATCGCTTAGTTTCAAAACATCTATCGAATTTTCGACTTTCAACGTTTTTCGCAAAACGTGTTCGCAAATTAACATAAGATCGTCGATTTGATAAAAATGGGCTGCTCTAAAAATGTCCAACCCCAGTTCATTTAATTTTTCAACTTTGCCGGTATACATAAATCTTAGTAATTCGTTGAAAACCTCGATGTTTATGTTGTTTACTTTGGCTTCATTAGAATTTGATTCTTTCATATTGGTTAAAAACATTTGTCGAAATACTGGACTTCTAGAGGAAAGAATCATTTTGTGCGCATATATCTTTTTTTCACCTAAAAAAAGTACAACATCGCTGAAAGTTTCATCGTTAATGGAGGAATCGAATCCTTTTAAAAAAGGTAAATTTCCTGAGCCACCTTCGTTGATTGATTTAATTTCACACATAATTATAAGGCCTTTATCCACCAACAAATTGGAAAGCAATACTGTTTCAGAAATAAACTTGTCAAACCCGTATTTTTGGCCATTAATAATAACACCTGCAATTTTTTCTTTTCGAGTAAATACTTTATCACGATCAGCGTTTAAAATAGAAAAATCAACATTCAACAAAACAGGTTCTTTATCTGATTTGCAGTTTTCAAGGTAAAGTGAAAAAATGCGATCACGATTTTGAACACAGTTCCACCTACCATGAAAACTACAATGACATACCCCTGATTCACTTTCAACACATTTCAGGACTAAACACCACTCTATTTCCTGATTTTCGACCATGGTAAACTTTTCTGATTTTATTTCCAGATTACCTGTAGCTAACAGGTTTTCGCAATTTAATAAAATCCATGTGTAGCTCGTATGCAGGTCGTCCAACGAAGACATCACGAAAGTATTTCTGAAACCAAACAATATAAAAATTCGTCAGATGTAATTCAAATTAGATGGAAAAATTGTACATAATTTGAGTAGAAGGATTCTATAGAATTTCTGCATGAGTTCAAGCCCATTTTCTATAGAATCTATGAATGAATTCTATTAGGAATTCTAGAACATGTAACAAGTCTCAAAAACTAATCCACCTTAGAATGAAGTCCAGCAATTTTTTGACCACCTTCAATTTAATTGTTTGGATTCAGCAGGTAAAGAATTTACACCAAAACAAAGGCCAGGTGTTTCCCCGTGATTTCTTTTAGGACAATGAATAATTAGGCACTATAACAACCATCGAGGTCAACATAGATATTCGATTTGGTAGCACTCTAACAATCCTCAGGACGATCCATGATATTACCTCATATCCAGGTGTGTTTTGAAGGTCTTGATCAGAGAAGTTAGGTCTTAGGACGCTTTATCGACCTCAGGGTTCTCCTGGATAATAAACCTGATGTCCAGGAGGTTTTTTCTTAAAGATCTTATTGAGGGAACTTAGCTCTCGGGAGGCTTTATCGACCTTAAGTTTCTACTGTACGACCGGTACGATGTTCAGGAGTTCTTAGAAGATCTTCATTGGGAAATTTAGGTCTCGAGAGACTCTGCTGACCATTTGGTTGATCCAGAACATGGGTCTGATGCCAAGCAGTTTTCTGAAGATCTTCATGAGGGAATTGAGTTCTTAGCTGGCTTCATCGACCTCTTAGTTAACCTGGAAGATAGACCCAGTCTTTAGGAGTTGTGTGAAAATCTTCGTCAGGGACATTAGGTTTAAAGAGATTTTGTTGATCACTAGGTCGACCCAGAATATTGCTTTAATGTCTAGGAGTCTTTCGAAGATCTTCATCGGAGAATTTAGATCTCAGGAGGCTTTATCGACCTTAAGGGTTTACTGGATGATCGAACCAATGTCCAGAAGTTTTTTGAAGATCTTCATCAAGGAACTGAGGTCTCGGGAGACTCAGTCGACCACGTGATTGGCCTGGAAGATTGGTATGATTTCCAGGAGTCTTTTGAAAATCTTCATCAGGGAACTTAGATCTCCGGAAGCTCCATCAATCTGTTGGATCTCTTGGAAGACAGGCCCGATGTCCAAGAGTATTTTAAGAGCTTCTCTGGGGAGCAGGGCTCTTGCGCATTTAAAATATAAGATGAATATAATATTAATAAAATTAAATCTAGATACTTTTACATTTCGCAAACAGAAGAAGTGACAGTTCTAAAGCGATTGTATCAGATAATTCCAGCATATAAATTTGAGCAGGGTCTCTTCAAATTAAACATATTATAATTAATTGTTTTGATATTCTATAGATTATTAGTATCAAAAACTTTTTAAAATGATCTTCAACAAGCAGAATGTTTCCGAAATTCAGTCAATTGATTGATATTATTAGCCGATTGAAAAATTTCGGAATGTATTGCATTTTATTCATTTTGTTCAGAATGCATAGATTTTTCTTACTTTCATATCATTTTTTTCATCCTAATTATATAAAAATAATGGAGGGAATATTATGGAAAGGGAGCTAAATATAAAAGGCCGAAAGGTCATAGGTGTGGAAAAATAAAATATTATTAAATAAATAATTGAATATGGTATTCAAAATTCATGAATATAAAAAATGATTTTCCATGAAAGAATTCCATATGAAATCGGTTTGTCTGATCATGGTGATATCATGTTTTTTTTGGGACTGAAATATATTATTTTCTAAGGCAAAATATGAGACATGTATTTTTTCACCAGAAAAGTTGTTTTCATGAATTTAGGGCTATTTCAACATTTTTGTGAATTATACAAAAAATGAAAGAAAATTTTCCTTAAAGTCGTATCTTGGACAAAAAAGGGCAACATTTAATTTTCTTCACGGCAGCTTGTTGCTCAGTCTACATTATTTGAATATCCTCAAAGAATCTTGAAAATTTTGAAAGATTACTAAAATGCCGTAGATTTGACGAAAAATGTACAAAGTCAATTTTCTCAAAAAGGCCACATTTGATTTTTTCTTGATTTTTTTTTAGATTTATAGTAATATGAGAAATATAATTTGTGAGTTTTTCCCTTGCTTAACTATCCCTTTATATAGAAAAAGTTATTTGTTTAGAATGTATTGAATAAAATTTTTAAAATACGTATTATTTTTTCAAACATTCATACTTTTATGTATCAAAGAAGCTAAAATTATATGGAATGACCTAATTTTTCCGAAAACAAGAAATCCCGAAAATATAATTACCGAATTAGAAAATTTCAAATTACCGAAAAAAGTACATACCTATTTGGTAGCGAAATTGAAATTTTCCAAAAGTCAACGAAACTAAAAAAAGTAAAAAAATTTAATTTCCTAAACTTTAAAACCAGAATTTTCAAAATCCCGAAATATTAACTTTACGAAATTGATACATTTTTTAAATTAGTCACATACATTTTTATTCCCCCCCTCACCCTCAAATTTTATTTCAATATTTTTTAGAGCTGCTTCAATAATATTTCGTTTTATTTTTCAATTTCTATCATATTTAATGACATTAATTATTTACATATTATTATTTCACTAAGAATGTTTAAAAAAAGTTAGTATTTTGAAAAATTTATTTCAAATTATAAAAGTCTCTCACATTATTATGAATTACTAAAATTCAAAGGTGGTCTCTTTTCGAGAAAATGCTCATTACACTTTTTTCTACAACTTTGTGCCATTGTGGTTATTTCCAAAAATTTAAATTAAGAAAATTAAATTATGTCGATTTTTTTCCAAGGTACTTCTTTTTAAAGAAAATTGCCTTTTATTTTTTCATAATGCATGAAAAAAAAAATTTTGGTGAAAAAAAATCGTGTCTCATATTTTGTCTTGGAAAACAATATATTTCAGCACGAAGCAATTCTAAAAACGTTTTTTTTTTGTTCATATATATAACCTCAAAAGTTACAAATTTATACAGATTTTCCTCATCTCTTGTTTTTCTTAAAACATTTCTTTCATAAAATAATGTATACTAACCTTTTATTGTCGAAAAAATAAATAATAACTGGATTTTTGATTTTTTGATTGCCTCTCTTTGGCAAAATTTTGGAAGAAACTCGTCCAAAAACAATTATTACTTATTAGGCATTTTGACTTAAGAACATTGTGACACATGTGACGTCAATTGAACATGTGTCATGTACATGCGATAGTACAATCAGTACAATCCATATGACAACGATAACATAGGCGTCGATAGTTAGGAAAATATCAAAAGCATCGCTGTACATTCTTTAATATAACTCCATAAAAAATCATTTCTTTTATATAGATAGCTATATGCAATAAGGAAAGAAAATAATCTAATTTTTTATTCAATAAAAAAAGTCTAAATCTTTATTTCAATTACTAGTTAGCAAAAATATTAAGGGCATGTACCAAAGTTTAACGTGAACAATTACTTGGCTTACATTCAGCGACTTTATGATTTCAAAAATGTAAATCTTGTCTTGAAATTTTGACAAATAGTTGAAATTATAGAAAGGCACGTCTGTATGGCCTGTTTGAGTTTTTATTTTGTGTAAATAGTGCAAATTTTGATAATTTTTTTATTGAGAATGTAACTGAGAACAGGGCTTTAGAACCCTGGCTTGTGTATAATTAATAAAAGTGAATTATTTGCAAAAATAAGTACTCAAATAAGCCAGGCAGACAGTGCATTTATATATCGGGAACAATTTTCTGAAATTTCAGCAGTCTAAAGCCCTGTTTTCAGCTACATTACAAATTGAAAATAATTAAAATTGCAAATATTTGAATGAAATAAAAATTCAAATAAACAAGACACAAGCGCCCGTATATATTTTTAACCATTTCTCAAAATTTCAGGGAAATATTGACATTTCTCAAATTAAAAAATGGCCGAATGATGTATTTCAATTTGTGACGTCATCTGGCAAGATGTCTGCACGCTGAGGGTCAAGCAATTGTACCAATTGCATGGGACGAGATTTTATTTTTGTAGCAAATTGTAAAAAATGAATTTTCAACATAAGTGTATATGGATACTATTATTTATTTTTCAAAAAACGTTCGATTTAATAATAAAATCATTAAAAAAAAATTATCGATTTTATTATTCGATAGAATAGCTTCTGGAAAATGAAAAATATCCAAATAAACTTATGGTGAAACATCATTTTTTCCAAGTTATTAAAAAAATAAAGTTTCGTTCTGTTAACTTGCTGAATTAAAAAAAAAAATAT
Source organism: Andricus grossulariae (assembly GCA_011634705.1). Classification (NCBI taxonomy): domain Eukaryota; kingdom Metazoa; phylum Arthropoda; class Insecta; order Hymenoptera; family Cynipidae; genus Andricus; species Andricus grossulariae. Next base: position 222,474,968 of record JAABKJ010007545.1, read on the forward strand.
GATTTTTCTTATTCATGGTATTTGACATCATTGTTGCAAACCTCTGAAATTAACATTTTAAAACTATTTTTAAAAACTGTATAATGTACCTACATTATTATCTAAGATTGAATTATTTAACATAATATGATTATTGTCAAAAATTAGCATTTTAATGGCTTTTTGATTGCTTCTCTTTTTAAAAATTTCTTATGAGATGCACGTGCCGAAAATAACAAAGTGAGATAAAAAAAGTATTTAAAAAGATACAAGGTGTCAACTTCACTTATTTGTTGCAACAGCTATCTGTTTATTTTTATTTTTTTATTTTCCGAAAACATCCAATGAAATTCAACTTCACAAGAATAGAGTCGAAAAATTATGTTTTTAACTAATACAGTGTGAATTGAAGCTTAAACAAATTTTAAGTAGGAAATTATTAATTTAAACGCTCAATAATTTACACAGATTAAATAGAAGCTTTTAAAACTTTCCAAATGAAAATTTTGTATTAAGTGCAATTAAACTGCAAAACTTAAACTCATACACTTTTATAAATTGAACAGTTCAAAGATTTCTGGTTAAAAAATATAAATCGACGCTATCGTTTGAAATTCTCTAAATTAAAACTAATCCTCCATTTCAACTCGGATTAATAAAAATGTTAAAAAATGAAACATGTTCCTCTTCCAACTCAATAAAAACGTTCAAAATAAGTGCCTCTTCCTATTTAGAAAAACTTGAAAACACAAATTTGCTCCCTTCCAGTTCAATAAGAATCATAAAAATAAAAAATGTCCCTCTTTCAATTCAGAAAAAAATTGGAAATAAAAAATTGATTTCTTAAACACAATGCAAATCTTGAAAAGAAAAAAAACGGCCTCTTCCAATTTAAAAAAAAAATGTATCCCTTCCCACTCAATAAAACCCTTTAAAATATAAAATGGACTGTCAATTAAACAAAAATTAAAAACTAAAATATCCTAATTTAAAGCTTGATAAAATGTTAAAAATACAATAATTCCCATTCTTCCACTCAATAAAAATTTTAAACCAAAAAAGTTCCTCTTGCAATTGGGGGAAAAAATTTCCTGGACATGAACCTGTATACGAACCTTTACATGTAATCTTGACGGTTCATGTACAGAAATATGGCAAAGAAAACTATACATGATCCTGCAAAGGAGCCTGTATTCAAGCTAAAACTTGAATGATCCTGTAAAGGTTCCTTCACAGTGATTTGAGACGCGCATTAATGTACAGGAACTTGTTCAGGATCCTGCACATAAACCTGCATAGAAACTAATACATGAGTTTTCGCGACGGCTTTCTGTAAAGGACCCCATACGTGTTTTAGTACACAACCCCGCGCCTCAATTTTCTTGCAAAGGAACCTGTATAGGAACTTATACTCGATCATTCAGAGGTTTCTTTGTCGGTGCAGATTCCATTGCTGGATCATGTACAGTTTCCTTCGACAAATTCCTGCACGGGAACCGTCAACATTACCTGTGAAGATTCGTGTGCAGGATCGTGTCCAGGAATATGTCCAGGATCCTCCGAGGATCCTGTACAGGAATTTTCAGCTGGCCACTGCAATTATGTTTCGAACGCTTTGAATATCTTGCTAGTTTTTAGTAGAAAAATGGCGGCTGATCCATACTAGGAATTGGTTAAACACAGAAGTTTAGGAAAATCTGTTGTATTTAATGGATAAAAGCTGGGATAAGTAATATGCGATCAAATTTAATATAAAACTCCAAATTAACTCGAGTTCGAAAATTCTAAAGTTACATTCAACATTGCACTTAAAGAAGGTTTTGTCAATTCAAAAAAAAGCTCTGATACACGGAGAAAAATGGATAGTCAAACTTGAAGTGCCAAAATTTAGATGGTCAGTTTGATCTTCTAAATATTACAAAAAGTACCATCCCTAATTTTTTCTCTATAGACGCAGGCAGACCATCGTTTTATAGTCTGTTTGAATATCCACAGGTGATTTAGCCTCACTATCAGTATTGGGATCCGATGCACTGAGATACACGATCTGGTGGCAGAATTTGAAACTTTCAAAACGAGGTAGATTTTGGCAGGTCACATGGGCAATTACAGAAAAATACTGTTTATTCAAAAATAAACAATAGATAGTGCTTGAAAATAGATTTAAAATTAAGGCAAAATTTTATTTTCTTATTTGAAAAATTCTATTCTGGAATTTCCCCCGCGAAAAACAAAGAGCAAAGAGTTCTGATGCGTGTTTAGCTGTTCGTCTACAGCGCGAAAATATTAAACGCTGCCATTTTTTCGTTTTCCTAAAGTCGGTGTATCAGTTGTGACAAATAAAAATACGTCTGAAGAGCCCGAAAAGATTGACCAGTGCATAGTTTGAGAAAATGCATTAAGAATGGGAAAACGTACAACTGACACCATGGTAGTTTGTTCCTTGCACTTTAAAATCGAAGATTTTTACTGCTCTGGCTTAAGTATGATTCGTTAATATGCCAGCCAAAATAAATTAAAGTATTTATAAATGATAACATTGTAAATTATTGATCAAAAATATAATAATTATATTACATTTTTTATCATTATTCATCAAGAACCTTAACCTCACAAGAGCAACATCTTGTTTTTATTGATGATGACCGATTCCATTTCAAATCATGCAGAGAGGTCCAGGTTGAGGTCTCCTAATGAACTCAACCCCCCCCCCCTTTATTTCATATGGATCACTTTTTACATTGGATGTTTGTAAACAATGTGCAATTATTGACACCGAACTGTCATCGCCTTCTTCTTTTCCACAAAAAAGGTGTCCCGCTCGTAGAATTTGTTCACCTTCAACGAAGTTTCTACACGAAGGTGTCGACTTCGTAAATGCGTGACTAGACAAATTTCTTTATTATATCGCCTGAAATAAATCATCTTTGCCTCAATACGCAACGAAAGAATTACATCCCCTAAGTAGAAGCCGGAAAGCTTTTGTTAAAGATCACCCTATTTTTCAGGAGAAATAACATTATTTCTACAATATTTACACTATTTTTTTAATTTTTACATATTTTAAGTCATTGAAAATGTCATTTTTATTGAATTCCCGCATATTTTCAATTCGAAATTTATTTTACTTTTTTAATCGGGTAAGGGTGGAAACGAAAAAATCGTCAATATTCATTTAATAAGCTCTGGTGGAAAAATCAACTTAAAAAATGTTCAAAGCACAAAGCTTCTGGAATATGAAGAAAACAGTAGAGAACAAGATCAAGAAATACATTTACAATTGATTTGTGTTTTTAACCAAGGTGACATTTAAACATTTTCAGCTATTAATAAAAGATGAAATTCAATGATAAATTGTATGAATTTTTGTAACCGTATATTCTTCTATTTTCTTTTACATTTTTATTATTATCATTCTTTTGAATAACATTAAATTCATTGAATATATACAAAATGGTCGTAGGACACGATAATAATAAATTAATGAAAAGGAATTCAGTTTTTAAAGGATGCTACCTTAATGTTAATTTGTTTCAATTGTGAATTTGCAGGATGGAAAAAGTTTTTCCGGACAATATTTTCACGCTATAAAACCTTATAAGGCCTTATAAAAAGTCTACTTGTCCGGAAAAGAACGTGGGATATGATGACATTCCGAAGGTGTACGGGTTTGGTAAATTGTGAATTTTATTTACATTTTTGAAAGTTTTCAGGTAAGTAAATGACAAAATTCAAGTCAATATTTATTTCTTATATGATTTAAATATGGGAAAATACTATTTTATTGGAAAAACTCAACAAAATTTGTCACCAGACACGATAAAATTGAAATTAATTAAACGATTATTAACTTATTTTTCTATCTTTAGGAATGGCAAACAAAATCTGTATTCCGGAAAAGCATGCATCTATTCTCTAAAAGGTCACATCAAGACTTTTGGATAATTAAAAATATAGTCAGGGACATAGGACAAAATCACAATTTCAAACGTTTCAAAGATTTTACATCTACTTTAGCAAAATTGGTTTAAAATGTATTTGTAGGATATTGTAGTATAATTCGTGTGCTAAGCATCCTTACATTTAAAACAAGCTATTATTTAAAATAATAACGTAACACGGCTAGCCTCGATTAGGTTCAACTTAAAAGTACTTGCACATCCAGTTTCTCTCTTGGACGTATTTCGGGGATGCCCCGGTCGTTTTAAGCCAAGAAATAACAAAATCGTACTACGCGTTTTTGAGGAAAAAGATTTTTTTATTTCTAGCTATTAAAAATCTCATTTTCCTCGAAAACGACGCAAAATATGAATAGCAGTTCGAAGTTCAAAATTTTTCCCTTCCTAAAATAGACAATATCAATAAAAACCAACTCAAATGGCATTCAGTTTGAAGAACTTTAACTCATTTTTGTTTACAACGTCTGTGTTTAGTTCATTGTCTGTGTAAAGAACATGTTTCATGAGATTATTAAGGCTCCTGAGCTTCAAAGTAAAGAAAAATTGGGTTTTATCTCTAAAATTGAAGAAATATCATTTTTAACAATTCAAAATCTTATTTTTCTCGACAACTAAGCAAAAAATGAATAGCAACTCAACGTTCAGAATTTTTCCCCTACCTCAAAGCTATAAAAATGTACCCTTACCAGACATATATCTTCTGAACTTTAACAAAAAAATTCAAAAACAAAATATCAAGTAAATTTAGCTTTAGTGAATTTCTGATGTTTCGTTTGAAAACGTTGGACATTTTTCTTTACTTTGACGGTCAGGCATCTCAATAATCTCATGGAAAATGTTCTTTACATAGTCAGTGAACTCCAAACAGACGTTTTTGAAAATAAAATATTAAAGTTCTTTAAACGAAATGCTATTTTAGTCGATTTTTATTGATTTTGTCTACCTTTTTTGAAAAAGTTTGTCAAAATACACAAGACAAGCATCTGGTAGGGATACATTTTTATAGATTTCACAAAGGGAAACAATTTTGAACAATGAACTTCTATTCATGTCTTGCGTCGTTTTTGGGAAAAATGAGATTGTTCATAGCTAAAAACGAAAAACTCTTATTTCTCAAAAACGCCTGCTACGATTTTTTTCTTTTTGGGCTAAAAATAAGCAGGGGCATCTCTGAAACACGTACAAAAGATAAGTTATTCTCATCTCTGTTTTGAAGTCCTAAATTTCGTTCAAAAACGAGAAAGCCTTTTTAATTAATTATCTTTAACCAGGTAAGTTTGCTCCCTTCAGGACGTAACATACCTCGTTATGTATTTATGCCCTGTACCATTTATATTTTATGTTTTGTACCATTTATGTTTATGCCCTATACCCCCGAAATATGATTCCTAAAAAATTTATATACTCTGAAAAAATGCTTGAATTCTTGAAAAAATTAATTTCAACTTATTATCATAATGAGAATATACCCCCAAGATATAATTTCTAAAACATTTATATACTCTGAAAAAATGCTTGAAGTCTTGAAAAAATTTATTTCAACTTATTATCATAATGAGAATCATAAATTTCGGGGCAAAATTCATCAACAGCTTCCAATAAATATTCGAAAAACTTTAAAACCTGATTTAGGCTCAGAAATTAAAAACGATTCAATAATTAACGTACCTGGTACTAGTGATACGTCGGAAATCACATTAGAAATTCAATCGCCAAATAAAGATCCCCCAATTAACACTAGTTTGGAAGATAAAACTTTAGTTTTTTCTTCAAATTCAAACAGCTTTCAAAACGAAACGTCAGATAACAATACATTAAACGACGTGACTATCACAAATCTTAACATAAATATCGACGATCAAAATAGAGCAAGCTCAACAATAATTTACAATACACAGAAAGAGGCATTAAATGAAGAAAATGATCTCAATAACATAAATCCATTTCGAGGGCAACAATTTAAAAAAACTCAACCAAAACAAGAACCTCTCATACCGGAAGTAAAAATCCAATATACTTCAAACTTAAATTCAAAATCAGACTCAGACTTTCACCCATAAACATCGAAAATGAGTAGACTACCTACTAACCAACAGGTCTCACTCAGAGATGCACTGGAGGTCATTCCATTATTCGACGGAGCAAATAACGTCCCTTTTAGTCATTTCGTCGAAGCATGCGAAGAAGCAAGGTCAATGCTACCAGTTATGGAAGTGGAAGCAAACGGAGTTAAACTGCTTAGAAGTGAACTTGCAAGGAAGGCCCGAAAATGCATATATGGGTACACTCACAATACGATTGATGAACTAATAAATAAACTAAAAACAGTATACGAACCGCTAAAAACGATTTATCAACTTCAGGGAGAATTGGGTAACATTTATCAATAGGTAAACGAAAAAGTACTTTCATATGCAACTAGACTAAAAAAAATCTCTGATAAAATCAGTGACGCGTACAGAGCAAATTATAAAAATATTTCGACAGCAGAAGTCAATAAAATAAAAGACAATTTTATAGAAGATTTAGAAAAAGACGCAGTCCATTGTTTTATTACAGGTTCAAGAACAGAATGTGGAACAGAACTTCAAACTAGAATAGAAAAATCACTATCATTCTCAGAAACTGCTAACAGCGCATTGGAAATAAAAAGATCAATTGCCGCAACAAAAGAACTAAGAAAAAGATCAAACTACCCTCAACTCAGCGGCTGTTTTTTCTAAAATTTCAAACTTTTTGTCTACTTTTAACTTATAGTGTGATAATAATTGATGAAATGCAAAAAACAGTTGTTTAAACAAATTATTATTGTTTACAACTATCTTCTCCTATAGTAATGCTAGATAGTTGCAGTTTTTCTGAAGTTTTCTACTTATTGTCAACTTTTCACTCAAGGGGAGGTAATTACTACAGCGATTCAACAAACATAATTGTTTAATTAAATTATTATTAATGTTTATAACTATCTTCTCTTATATTTATGCTGGATAGTTCCGTTTTTTTCGGAAATGTTGTACTATTCTTCAATTTTTTACTGAAATTATTGAAATTTAACAAAACATAATTGTTTATTACATTATTATTGTCTATAACTATCTTCTCCTACGTTAGTGCTAGATAGTTGCGGTTTTTTCTCAAATTTTAACTTCTTGTCCACTTTTTACTTAGTGAGATAATAATTAATGCAAGTTAACAAACAACTGTTTAAACACTTATTATGGTTTATAACTATCTTCTCAGAATTTTTCAGCTTTTCTTTAACTTTTTAGTTAGGAACGAATGTGGATGTCCAAACGAAAAGGGTCCATATGGCCAGTATGGAGTTACATACAGAATCACGTAGCCGGATAAGTTCCCGGCATTTTAATCTAATGACAAACCGTTTAGGCATGTTTGAAGTTGGAAAGTGAAATATACCCATGGCCGCTTGCTTTCAGGACATAACTATAGTGTCAAAAGATTCAGTATAGGTCTTAATATTCCTGACTTAAATCCGACATTAACCACTCACAAAGGGCCCTTTTCATGCGGACGCCCACAAATAATAAATATTATTAATAATTTAAACAAAAAGGCTCTCATGGAAAATTTATTTTTAATATGATTCATATAGAAAATTTGAAAAACATTTCAAATATCTATTTTATTTGAGACAAATATATTAACAAAAAAAGAGATTGCTTAAAAAATGATTCTCTTTATTGTTTATTTATCACATCTTCATAACAATGAAGACAAAGCAAAGTGAAAAATTCCAGAAAAAACCGCATTTTTCTAATTGTCGAGAGATTTCAGAAAGGGGAACAATTTTGAACCATAAATTGCTATTCATATTTTGCTTAGTTTTCGAGAAAAATTATATTTCATAAATTTAATTGATAAAAACCAATTTTTCTTTACTTTAAAGTTCACGAACCTTAATAATCTCATGGTACATGTTCTTGACATAGTATATGAACTAAAAACAATCGTTTTCAAAAATAATATGTTAAAGCTCTTCAAAATAAATTCTGTTTCAGTATTTCTAATAGCTAAAAATGAAAAACTCTTTTTTCACAAAAACGCGTAGTACGATTTTTTCTTTTTTGGCCTAAAATAACCGGGGGCATCTCTGAAACACGTACAAAAGAAGAACTGGATGTGCAAGTACTTTTGGGTTAAACTTAATCGAGGCTAGCCGTGTAATTTTCTCGAAACAATTTTTCGCCAACTTTTTTATTTACACCATAAAACGTAGAGGTCACGTATTTTAGTTTAATGTCCAAACATGATAGTAAGCGTTTTTAAAACGCCAACTGCCTTCTTCATGAAATTATTATATAATTTATTCGGAAAAGAAAAATTGCATAAAAATCGTCAATATTAAATTGTCATAAATTGATTTTATGTGCAATAATATACTCGCGCATAAGGTGCTAAAGCCAATTTTATTACAAATTCTGTTTTTTGCCTGTACCATTTTCAATGGAATTGTTCCCATTTAATTTAATTTCTGAGCCGTGTAACTTTTAAAGGAGGAGAACAAAATTGTGAAACAATATAACTCAACAAATATGTTTTTCAAACAAATATTTTTACATAAAACGGATGCAAAAATATCTTGCTTGGTTTCAATTTAAAGCTGACCTTTTTTATAGTCGTCTGTAAACGTATAATGAAGGAAGTCGGAAGAAGTTTCCCGAGCGGCTGAATTTTCACAGTGAAGAATTGAGGAAATAAGGTGCGAAGCAGAAAATGCAAACATGATAAAAAAAAGGCATTCTTCGAGAAACGTCTTTTCACAACATTCTAAATAAATTTTGCATGAAATTCTGATAAATGCACACTAAATCTGAATGTATCGTTTTTGCTGCAGTGGTATTCAATTTATTCGAGAATCTCGAAAATCCGCATCAATTCAATATAAGGAAACAAAAGACTGTTGCATTCAGAAATTAAAAGGAACGATTTTTTGTCATATTTAAAAAATTTAAACATTGATGTTTTAAATCTAAACGATGCTTATGCTGAAGAAGGCACTTGCGCTTTATTTAATGAAGATAATTTAGCTATTAATTTTCAAGTAAATAAAACTTTCCTGAGCGTGCAAATCTTACAAATTTTCTAAAGATTGGAAGTTTCTTGAAAATTTTCAATTTAGCGTTATTCTCAATTTAGAGAATGACCTTACTGTCAAAATTCTATGTCTCATAATTTAATCTCATTCAATTTCCAAATACATTGAATTTATTTATTTATAATTCAAATTGACGCTTGCCTTCTCAATTTATACAATTAGTTGAATTAGTTGATTTAGTAGAAAATTGAAAAAAAACGACAGAGGGAAAAGGATTTAATTATCAAGACTATAATTGAAATCTTTTAAAAACTAAATTAAAACATCTTCCCTAAGTACCTCGAGTAATTCTTTCCATTTTTTCCATTTAGTTAATCGTAATATCTAAAGAAATTCACTTTAAAAAATTAATATTTTCAACAACCCTAACCACTGTCTTTCAATAATTGAGCATATTCTACAGAAATTTCTGCAATTCAAGGTATGTGATGGTATGTAGGAAAAGATACAGAAACCAAATTCAGAGGGTTGCAAATGAATTGCTTGTCCCTCGTTCTTAACTCCATTTCATGATCTTGTCAGAACTTATCTCATTTCCTATTCAAGTACAAGAAACTCCCAAATATTTGCCTACGTCAGTTTAATTCCATTTGAAGCAAAGGCAAGGGCAAACATTGGAGGAACATTCATTTGTTAGAACAACTTAATATTACTTCTATAGAGTATTCTACATCATTACGTCACACTCAACCGATAATGTCAAATAACATTCTGCTTTGTAAGTACAAACATTATTTTTGCAATATTGAATTAATATTTGATCTATGTATGATTGTTAAATCTCTTTTCGAATTTCACCCCAACCTCAAATTTTGGACATATATTTTCTTTTGATAGTTTAGAAGAATTTTTGTATTGGTAAATTAGGTTAAACTACATCTGCAGGATCCCCTGAGAGCAACTGCCATCCATAAAAATGGCAGTGGCTCCCAGCAGAACTGCGGTAAATCACACCTATGGCCACGCTTTACGACCGTGAGATGGGTCCCTAATGCCAATATAAAAATTCTTCTCAACAATTTCAATAATTCGGTGAATGAAATCCGACATCTGTTAAAAATAAAACATAATAAAGATGCCACTGAATGAAATATTTTCTTCTATCGGATAGGGAATATCCGTTGATTACATAAAGATGATTTTTAAAATATTAGGATTTCAGGGGATTATAAGGGATTTTTATGAGATTTTAAAATATTAGCAAAGATTTTAAAGCTTTTTCAATTTTTAACAGATTTTGAGAGATTTAACGGGGTTTCGATTATCCCAGGGGATTCCTAAGGATCTTCAGAGATTTCAAAACATTCCCAAGTATATTTATTGATTTTGAAGGATTACGTAAGATCACAAAAAAAATCACGGAATTTCATAAGATTTTCGAGTATTAAAAAGGATTCAAAGGGATTTCGATGAATTTATATAGTGTTTAAAATATTTTATTATATTTTAAGGGATTTCAAGAGATTCGAAAACATTCGTATGGATTTTGAAGATTTAAATGAATTTTTAAAGACATTTAGAAGATTTCAAGGGATCTCGTAATATTTGACAATATTTTATGGAATTTCATGGATTTGAACTAATATTAAGAGATTTTAAAGGATGCCCATAAGATTTTAAAGATTTCAAAATACTTTAGGGAATCTTATCAAATTTTAAGGAATTTCCACGATTTTCAAAGGATTTTAAGTGATTTCCAGGGAACTCAATCTTTATAAAGGGATATCAAAATATTATGTACGATATCAATGAAATTCATAGGATTTCGAGGAATATTCACATAAAAAAAATTAAGGTATTTACAAAATTTTTAAAAGAATTCACGAAAATTCAAAGAATTGCAAAGATTTCAAGGAATATTTTGAAAATTTTAATGGAGTTTAGATGATTTCACAGGATTAAAAAGGGTTTTGAGATATTTTAAAACATTTAAAAGTATATCCTCGGATTTTAGAGGATTTCATAAGATTTCAATGCATTTTAAAGAAATTTAAAATATACTAAGGGATCTTGTAATATTACAATATATTTTAAGGAATTTGAAGAATTTGAACTGATTTTAAGAAATTTGTATGGGATTTTCAAGATGTTGCGCGATTTCAAAAGGTTTTACGAAAAATAAAAGAATTGTAATTGATTTCCACAATTTTGACGAATTTTGAGGGATGTCAGGGGATTTCAATCGGTGGCATAGCCTGGATTTCATAAAGGGAGGGTTTCGAAAGGCTGAACATAAAGTACGTTACTACTTACAGGGAAAAATTAGGATAATTTAAGACACCAAATTTATAAATGTAATATTTATCATCCATATCCCACTTAGACAGTTATTGGTTGGGGGAGGGGGGGGGGTGGATGTCAAAAGTCCACGATTGTTCACGAGGGTTGCCGGAAGTTTTAGCCAAAATCCACGTGGACGCATGTTCTTCTGCATCTGCAGATTTCTTGGAAGAAAAAACATGAGGAAATAGGAAATTTTCTTCACTTGTTGTTTGGACTACAATTCTTTTATCATTAAGCTTATTTTTTCAAGAAACCCCGAATTTTTAGCCATTTCACCGCTCCTGGCTTCCCTGCTTTTGAATACCACGAATATCGGCCCCTAAAAGCGCTCTTTCATTTCGGACCGATTAAAGAATAATCTGGGGTTTGAAATAAATTATTGTATTTTATTATATTATATATATTATAATTATTATGTTATTCCTATCTCAAAATTTATCGTTGACATTTTCATTTAATATTACACTCAGTATAGTAATGCATATATAGTACCGTAAATGGGCGGTTGAGTAAATATGCCTGTTCCACTGATTTTAATAGTTTTCGAAGAAATTATAAAAATTGCAATAGGTGTAAGCTAGCTGTGAATTCGATATCGAGTGTTTCCACTTTGTTTACATTAATAATTATATGGTGTTCATTTGATGAGCACTTTGCTTCCTCATTATGATTAATTAACAAATATATTTGCTTTTTCATACAAGAAGTCAGAAAAAAATGCAAATAGGTCAATTGATTTGTCTCAAATCGAGGAATCTTTTCTGTTGTTACATCAATCTTGAATTATGGTAATAAAAAAAGTTTACCTATAAAACACCGATGTTTTAAATATGATGAATGACCATAACTTCCATACACTTCAATAAAATGTATCCATATTATAGGTTAATCAATTCGTCTTGCATTATCGAATCTCTTATGCTTGCATCAAATTGAAATTATCGGAATAAGAACATTCTGACTATGAAAATCGATAATTTCTAATCATATAAATAACCATGCCTTCCTTACTCTTCAATAAAATTCATTAATATTATAGGTCAATCGATTCATCTCGAGTCAAGGAATCTGTTATGTTGTTGAATCAACTTTGAGTTATGATAATAAAAAAAGTTTTAACATCAAAAACCCATTTTAAAAATATTATAAAGTGATAAAAAAGGTAATTTATATTTCAAGAAATTCTTTTGTCAGTTTCGAGATTAGTGGTGAAAATAAGCCTTCCAAATTTCATAAATTTATCTGAAACCATTTTTAAGTTATCGTGTTCACAAAAACGTGGCATTTACGCACACACATCCGCACATATACAAACACACATACACATCTGGATAATTGTTTGGAACATTTTATTAAATATTTTACAATTAGGACACGTTCAATTCAACATATTATTTTTTTTCTTCGAAATTGTTACAATTACAAAGCTTCCTCTATGAGGAACAAAATGACATACATATCAGACCAAAAAAGATCTTGATGATGTTAGGAAGATCCTTTATTGTAATAAACAACAGTCAATGTTTCGAAAGACAAATGCCCTCCTCATCAGAAAACGAAAATCCGAATTAGTCAAAAAAGAGTCCTTAGTGAAGTTACAGAAATTAATATGTAGTAGTTAAAAGAAACCATACTTTCAAATTATCTTCTTAAATTGGTTCTGTAAAAAACATTAGTAATTGTAAATGTAGAGAAAAACAAAATTTCAAACGAAATATAAACGATGAAAAAAGTTAGTCTAGAGAATTAAAATTTAGAAATCTTTACCTGTATAGTTATAAGAATTTTAAAATTTGCACATACTGAATGGTAGTGTAGTCCATCAATAAAAAATCAAGGACGCATTAAAAATTGTTTAACTAGATGGACGTAAAAACATTTAGTTTTGAAAGAAGAGTCAGAAAAAACATTCTGCTCCATATTGTTGGTTTGCATCGAGGAAGAGAAGGTAAGAATATGATGCGACAGAGGTATTGAAGAACAGTGCCGTAATGCAAGTTTGAAATATAGGGTTCTATAAATTGAACATAAAAAATTAAACTCGATGTTACAATTATTAATAGGACAGTTAAGTTTGATAAATTAACAGCTACTAAAACTTTTGAGAATAAGAATGATACAATGGCAAGAGTATGAGCCAAAACCTTGGATCCTAAATTAATGAATCTAAGATTACGTTATATAATGGACTACAATCAGTAAGGTCAGTTATTACTTAAACATTTATGATATCTCTCTCAATGAAAAACATTTCTGCTACAAGTCTTTCAACCTTGTTGGGCTCATGTTTTAAAACCAAAATATGCTCATAGTCAAACTGATGACCAGTTTCGACTTGATATTTTGCGATAACTTTATGGTTCTTTGGATTGTTTTCAAAATTATCATGATGTTCTTTGGTTCCAGTAAAAAGTAATTTACCAGTCGGGCATACATAACATTTATCACAATCTAAGCAAACAATTTTATATGAAACATTAGTAAGCTGAAAAATGTCAATAGAATCGTTGCCTAATTTTATGAACTTATCGAGTTTGGAATAAATTCTAAATGTTTTTTTAATATTGAATTCGCTCAAAATTCTTTTAACCTTAAAAGATAACTTACGATGGAATGGTATAGAAACAACAAGTTTGACGTCTATATTCTGATCTGGACGTAAATTTGGTTGTTCTGGGAAGGTATCTTTGAGAGTTTTTATGTTTACGTTAATATGGCTTTGAACAAATTCTTTTGGATAATTATTGAGAATGAGCAGAGTATTTTTAATAAAATCAAGATTGGATTCGTGAACAGATTCATGTGATAGTTTTAATGCTGTGTTAAGATTTTTTACAATAGCTATTTTATGCTGAATTGGATGGATAGAAAAAAGTTGGTGTACCTACTTGAATAAATATCCTTTCTATACCAATCCGTGACAATAGTGCCATCATCAGTTTCAATAACTTTGAAATTTAAAAAGCAAATGGGGTTATTTGTTTCAATTCCATGTGTAAATTTAAGCCTGGGTGGAAAGAATTGATCTGGTGTAAAACATACTCCAATTTATCATTCAGTATTTTAATGAATATATCATCAACGTATCTGACACATGTATGAATGGTAGAATCAAAAATTTTAATAACTGTTGACTCTAAATCATGCTGCTAATCCATCTATTTAAAATACGATTCATCACCAAATCTATTCAAATATTATTGATTAGAGACAGCACATCCAATGCAACCATAATGTGATCAGGAGGAATTGTTGTTTTAACTACTATGTTTTTAAACTCAAATGAATTTTTCACTTGACTCTTCGATACTATTAAAGTTTCTTCAAAAATATTATTAAATAACTTATCTATCTCGAATCTGGGAGAATTTCTCAATGAAACAACAGGTCGCAGTGAACTGTTTGGTTTGTGAATTTTAGGTAGGCCATATATTCTAGGAATTTTTGTGTCATTAACTAATATGTAACAACGTAATATATTTCAACCCAAATAACCACTGATTCTCCATGCGTTTAATAATTTTAAAGCTTCCTTTTTTTAAATCTTTTTCAGGATTCTCATCTAACTTTTTATATGTTGTGCCCTCGTTGTTAGAAAGGATGAATTAAATTTATTTTCTTATCTAAAAACGTAATTTACATCGTCTGAAATTTTTACATTACTAAAAATAATGATCCAGGGATGAAGTGCACTGATTTTATCTTTGCGTTTATTGATTGCGTTCATGAAAACTACAATGTAAAATTAAAGTTTCGTACTTCATCACTGTTTGTGTTGGAAATTTTTTATTATTATCAAATTGAATTTCACAAATGCACATATATATTTAAAATGGTGAAGAGTTTATAAGTTGATCTTGATATTATTGAAACTTTTATTGAGAAATTCTTTATGAAAATTGTAATCTTTCCCACATAGCACACTACCCGAGAAAACCTGGTCTTTTTTTAAGAGTTGGTCCAAGTGAACGGAAGAGAGAACCGGGTCTGTCTAGTCTAGGTTAAAACAAAAGTTCAGTTCTTTTATTTTTCAATTATCTTTTTATAATTTGTGAGCAAAAAAATTATTGATTGATTTATTATTTCTTGATAGCACAGCTATCAGGAATTTTGAAAATATCCGAATTATTAAGAAACATTTCAGAATTCAAAAACAGTGAGTAGATGCAATGGCAAGCTTGTTTCTCGGCCGCAAGTCAGCTCTGACTTATATTCTTGGCGATTCATTTCTCTTGTGAGAAGAAGTCGAACTGATAGTATTAGTTCCGAACTAAACCGCTGGGTAGAAACATGATAATATGTGAACAAATCTAAATCAATGAGATTTTGAAGAAGGAGAAAAAAACGTACAAATTGACGAAGGATAAATTCTAAAAAGTGTAATACGAGTAGGTGTAAAAATTACATACTTCAGACCAGAAAATACCTCGATGATATTAAAAAGATCCTTTATTGTAAAGGTATTGAAAATTTAAAAGGATTTGAAGGGGTTTTATAAAATTTCAAAAGATTTCAAGAGATTTCGAAAGATTTAAAAATATTTTAAGAGATTTGAAGGGGTTTTGACGATTTCACTAGATTTAACAGGATTTTAAGAGATTTCCATAATTCTCAAAGAATTCGCTTGAAAGGATATTGAAGGGATTTTACTAGATGATAAACAATATCCATGAAATTCATTTGATTTCAAGGAATATTCACATTGATAAAAAAATTTTCAGAGATTTATAATATTTTCAACAAAATTCCCGGGATTTCAAAGGATTGCAAATTTTTCCAGAAATTCCACGAGATTTAGTGAAAGGTCCTTTACAAAATACGCGATATGTCAAAGGGGCGGGGTCTTTCAAAGTACCATTCTCCATGTTAAGCAGAATGTGAAAAGTGTAACGTGGGGGGGGGATAGGGGGTAAAGTTTCTAAAAAACGTATCACGTATTCGACACAATGCATATAATATTATAAAAAGAAATTTCAACATCCAAAACAGATTCCAATTAGCAGTCCTGTAAAGGAAAAACTTTTTGATAAGAGTGCATGAAATACATAACAAAAATACATTATTATTATATCATTAAGCCCTTTCGGGGTAGGCGTGAGTTGCTCGGTTGGAAAGTAGTGATGTGTGGATGGGTATATAGGTGAAGGGTAGATAGGTATATAGGTTTAAGGTATAGCTTCTTGGTCGAAAATTCATCTTTTTGGTTGAAAATTTAACAACTTTATTGAAAATTCATTTTTTTTAAATAATTTTGTTTGTTGAAAATTTGTTTTTCAAAGTTTTTTTTTGTTAGAGTTTCAATTCGAAAATGTAACTATTCCATTTTTTGTTGAAACCTTATCCTGTATGTTGTATAATTTAAAAATTCAACTATTTGGTAGAAAATTGATTATTTTGTTGAATAGTCGTCGTTTTGGGTAGAAAATTAATCTTGTTTGATGAAAATTCAACTTTTGTTGAAAATTCAACTATTTGGTAGAAAATTGATATGTTTTGTTAAAAATTTGTCTTTTTGGGTAGAAGATTATTCTTGTTTGTTCAAATTTCAACTTTTTGGTTTAGAAGTTAACTAACTTGTTGAATATTCATCTTTCGTGATTGAAAATTATCTTTCTTCTTAAAAATTCATCTTTCTTGGTTAAAAATGAACTTTTTTCATGAAAATCCAACTGCCCTCTAAACAAATTTTGTTGATAAATCAAATAATTGATCGAATTTTAATATTTTTTGTTTGAAAATTCGACCATTTGATTGAAAATGCATCTTTGTATGCTGAAAATTCAACTATTTTGTTAAAAATTTATTAATTTTTGGGAAATTCAACTCTTTTGTTAAAGTCATCATTTTTGGTCGAAAATTCAACTAAGTCGTTAAAAGCTTATCTTTTTGGATTGAAAATTCATCTTCTATGTTAAAAAAGTCATTCTTCTTGGTTGAAAATTTGTCTTCCTTGGTTTAAAAGTAACTTTTTTGTTAAAATTCAACTGTCTTCGAAAATATTTGTCTTTTTGGGCTTACAAATTTTACTATTTCGTTAAATCTTTAACTATTTTTTTGTTTTAAACCTTGTCTCTTTTACTGAAAAGTTCATCTATTTGGTTTTTAATGTAACTGTTTGGTTGAAAATTAATTTTTGTTTAAATTCGTCTTTTTGTGTTGAAAAGTCATCTTTTTGGGCAGAAAATCTTTTTTAGTTGAAAATTCAACTATTTTTTGAAAATGCAATATATTTTGGCTTGAAATCTTAAGCGTATGAAGTGTTTCGTATTGAATTCAATATATTGTCAACATTGATTTTATTTAAATGAATTTATAAACGTAAAATCCGTCTTTAGCCAATAACTGCGTTACTTTTCATGTGACAAGAAAGTGGCTATTATATATCATTTTTTTCAAAACAAAAAAGATGGATTAATTTTTGTGTGGATTCGAACAAATTTCCGGGCGACATGCATGAAAATTCGAAAAAAAACATATATATATATAAACGTCCGCGAAGAAAGGGACCTAATGCGTCAAAGCTGAATTTTACAGGATGGGTGGTCGTAGCAGAGTCCGCAAGCCAGCATTTGAGTAGTGAGGCTGCGTCTACGAAAAGTACTCCCTCCACTTACAACTACACTTTTAGACACAAGCCAGTGGAGCTCACGGACACGTCGCGTATAGCCGTAGTGGTAAGTGGTGGGGCTGATTCATGCCTATGTTTGTAGCTTAATAACAAGAAAAATAATTAACTTGAAAAATTTCTGATTATTGGAAATGATAGAGTAACTCAGAAACTATCGATTGGCGTAAGAAAATAAAAATCGATTTTTTCCGCATTCGGTCCCTTTCTTCGCGGCCGGTCACATATTAAATTTGAGAAGTGAGATTTAAGTGTGTTGTCGAAATTTGATTGTTAGATTCTTGGTTTTTTCAATTTCCAAGAATTTCGTAGTTCAAATTGAATATTCGACGTTGAAGAGGAATTAATTTTTTTTTGTATTATGATTGTATACCTCTTTTCTCAGATTCATGTGAATTTCTCTGACTCTGAAATCTCGATGGGAATCGAAAGTCGCAGAAGCTCTGGATTTCGTATCAAAAGTGGGTCGCATGAAATTCTCACAGGTATTCTAGAAGAATTATTCATGCAATATTTTATTTTCGAAGCAAGATCAATAAAGTGATTTTTACATGAAATTGTGTTTTATTTCAAAGAAAACACTGTTCCGTACCCTGAGATCTAAATGTAGATTTAATAGATTTTATGATTTTATCTTATATAATGTATTAAATAATATTTTTCTGAATTCTTCTTCAGCCGTTCTCTGGTCATTATCTTATCTTATCGGCTACTCTTCTGTTCAGCTCGCCTATTTCTGACAGCGAGATTAGTGATATCAAGCAACCATTTATTTATGTCCGTTAATTAATAAAATGACGCGTTATTTGGCGCCGGTCTCGTTACATAAAAACAAATAGTGGTGAATTCATCTTTGTGGAACCCAGTGCTGTGCCATACCTCTCAGAAAAGAATCATATATTCAAGTACAATTAATAGCTTCAGTTTTATTCAAACACACAGTTGATTATCTTTATAGTCTATATGTACGAACCAACAATCTAAATTTCATTATAGTGCAGTTCTTTCATTCGCGTTGTGGACTGTGATTGCAATAATGTCAAAATTTTCTATTTTGTTACTATTTATGTTTATATTTGTGGCTAGGGCTTCCAGAAATCCAAAAATGGCTTTAAGTCCCAATGATCCGACTTCTTTTTCGAGACCTGGTAAGCTATAATCAACAGATTTGGTCGAAAATTAAAAATTATGGAATTCGAAATTGCTACAACGCGAAAAAGTAGCGTATTTGGATCCTAAAAAATTATAATTAATTTGGAATCGATATGAACATGCAGCTTGGTTACCCGCGATAAAAAAAACGTTTAAAAAATGTTTAGTAAGGGTCTGTTAGTCCCCCCCCCCAACTCATCATCAAAAAATAACGTGAGACGATTTGGATGGAGGGGAGGTTTTTGGTAAAATGTTACTGTCTCTTGTGAATTAACAAAGCAGTTCAACTTTTAACCAAGTAGTTGAATTTTCAACCAAAAAGATTAATTCTCAATAAAAATTTAATAGTTGATATTTTATCCGAGAAAAGATTTTCATTTTAAATCAAAAACAGTTCAATTGACACAAAAAGGACGAATTTTTAACAAAAAAAGATTAAATTTCTACCAATGGAAATGAATTTTCAACAAAAGTTAAAATTTACACTAGAAAAATTTTTCAGTCAATAAAGGAAACAAAAATCATCCTAAATGTTGAGCTTCCAAGCCAAAAAATCAACTTTTAACAAAAAATAGAGTAATTGAGTTTTCATTAAAAAAACGAATTTTCTACAAAACAGTTGATTTTTTAACCGAAACAATATTAATTTTGTACAAAAAAGTTTATATTTGAACGAAAAAATTAAATTCCAAATCAAAAACAGTTGAATTCAACCAAAAAGACGAATTTTCAACAAAAGACATGGATCCTCAACTACTAATTCAAATTAGTTTTCAACCCAACCAACTCAAAGCTAAACGAATTTTCAAAAAAATAGTTGAAATTTCAACCAAATAAATGAAATAAATAATAAATTTCAACAAAGTAGTTTAACTTTCGATCAAATAGTTGAATTTTCTATCAGATTGTTGAATTTTTGAAACGAAAATACGATTTTTTCTACAAAACAGTTGAATTTTCAACAAAAAAGTTCGTTTTCAATCAAAAAAGATTAATTTCCAACCACACAGTTGAATTTATAACCAAAATAATATGTAATTCCTACAAGAAAAAAACTTTTAACCAAGAAGACGAATGTTCAACAAAATATATAAAAGTTTTTTTAACAAAAATTTTCTAATCAAGAAAGAAAAAAAAATGAATCGATTTGTTGAATTTTCAGGCCAAAAAGACGAATTTCTGACCGAAAAATATAAATTTTCAACAAAAAACTTAATTTTCAATCAAACAGTTGAATCTTCAAAGAAATTTTTCAATTTTATTTAGAATAATTAATTTTTAACATAAAAAGATAAATATTCAACAAAAAATCAAAAACAGTTGAATTTAAATAATAAAGATGAATTTTCAACAAAATACCTGAATCCAAACAGTTGCATTGTTAACGAACAAAATTAATTTTCTACCAAAAATGAATAATTTTCAAACAAAATACATACATTTTCTACAATTTACATTTTCAACCAAAAAAATTAATTTTCTACCAAAAAATACGAATTTTGACAAAATACATGAATTTTCTACTAGAAATGATACATTTTCAACTAAAAATGAAATAGTTAACCAGAAAGTTGCATTTCTAAACTAAATAATACGTATTTTCTATACAATTTTGAAGCCAAGAAAAACATTTTTTTAATTGAATTGTTGAATTTTCAAGTCGAAGAGAAAAATTTAATTCATTCCTGGTTTCGGCAAAAATTCGCAACACCAGGAATCAAAAATGGCAATACAGCGAATTTAAAAATGTTTGATTTTGGCATTTAATAAAATTATCTTTACAACTTGTGGTTTAAACATTTTTCTAAGCATGTGTGGGTTTTTCCGCAAGACCCAGTAGTCGAAATAAGATTATAGCAAATTTTCAAAATTTGGAGTTTGGTGTTCAACAGAATAATTTTCGATTTCTTTCTAGTATATCTCTATGCTTAAAAATTCCACACATGCTCGAAAAAATGTTAAGAAGAGTCGATCAAAAAATACGTAACGCCTTTAGGGTTTTTTTTTTAAATTTGCTGTAATTCTAATTTTTTATTTTCGACTCACGCGATGTTAAATATGTAAAAATATTAAAATACCTAAATTTATTATGAAACTTGTACAAAAAATTATTCATCGGATTTTAAATGAATTAATTTGGTCTATAATCCAGGAAATGCGAACTAAAAAATTAAATTTTTAATTATAGATCTCGTAGCGGTCACTCACGTTCATCTTCAACTTTCTGTGAATTTCGAAAAGAAGATTTTAGAAGGTCATGTTATTCTCGACGCAGAAAGGAAAAAAACGACTGATTCTCTGGTTTTTCTTTAAACTTTTTTTTACTAAAACATTCACCCTTGTGTGCACCTAACTTTATCCACATTGTTACATACCAATTATTACCAACAATTAAGCTGTGCCTTCTAGTAATATTAGTTTAAAATTCAATTAGATTTTGGATGTCCAAAATCTCACCTTAAAAAGCATAACGAATTGCAAGGATGATTCGAAACTTGAATACACCCTGGAAGAAACTGTTTCATTTGGGTCGATGTTGAGGATAAAATTACCAACAGTTCCTGAATCAGAGGATGGTAAAACAAGGTGGGATTTCAGGATGGCTCTTATAACTGAGGATAAAAATTCCCGGTTTTTTCCGTTCGCAAAAACTTGTCATGGTCATTGAAATTTAAAAAAATTGAACTCCCAAGACTGAACATTGTTTCATTTGAAGTAATCGAAATTGCTCAATTTAAAATTGAGTGCCGTTAAACTGAAAAATTTTGAACTTTTATAAAAAAAGGCAATATAGATTTCCAATAAAATCTCGTGAAATCCTTTCGAATTTTTTAACACATATCCTAAAAGCTTTGAAATCAGTTAAAAACTCGTCAATCTTTTTACATCCCTTAAAATTAGTAGAAATCCCTTGAAATCTTATAATTTCTTTGAAATCCGTTGCAATTCCCTACATCTGGTAGGATTTTTTGAAATGCGTAGAAATCCCTAGAAGTCTCATGAAATGTTCTGCCATTTATTTTCTTAAATTCTCCAGAAATCTGTTGGAATCTCTCAAAATCTTAAAATATCACTGATATCATGTAGGAGAAATTGGGATATGGTGTCAGTGCGGGGCACGGTGACTTTTGAAAATAATGCTAGTGTTTTTTGATTTTATATTATTTTTTTTACATAAAATAGCTTTCTTGAGTACTAAAGAAAGCTATTTTACATAAAAAATTAATATGACCATGAAGAAACATGAGCATTAGTTACAAGAGTCACCGTGCCCCGCACTGTCACCATACCCCACTTTCCCGTATACCTTTTTAAAATCCTTTGAAATTATCTTAAGTCCTACGAAATTATTTGAAAAACATAACCAAGATTTTAATAGCGTTATAATCAATGGCATTTTTAAATATACCGTTAATACCTTAAAATCTTTTGAAAAACCTTGAAATTGATGACATCTATTAAATCTCGTAAAATCCCTAGAAATCCCACAAAAATCTAATAAAATCGCGTAAAACACCCTCAAATCTATAATGCTTTCAAAATTTCTTTAAAAAATAACGAAATCTTTGAAACCCACTAAAATCCCGTAAAATCCTGATAATAATATAAAGTCCTTCAGAATTTCCTGAAATCTCTCATATATTCTGAAATTCCCTAAAATTTTTTTAAATATCCTGAAAGTTCTGAAATTCCTTGAAATTGTTAAAATCTCTGATGAAATCTGTTGAAATACTCTGAAATCCCTGGAAGACTCTCGAATTGTTGTAAATCTTATAGTTTTCTAATTTCTTTTGCAATCCCTCAAATACTGTAAAATTCCTTGAAATCTTCAAAATCTTTTAAATTTCTGAATCCTCACGAAATCATTTGAAATTCCTTAGAAAATTGTCTATGTCTTGATGGTTTTTATAAACAGGGTAGACGTTTCAGTCGAGAAAAACTAAAACTAAACGACCAATTAAAACACTCGCGTGAACATCTTTTTTGAATTTTAGGCTTTTAAATTGTAAGCCTAAAATCCTGGATGTAAATATTTGTTGACCAATGAAAATCGAACAAGAATATTATCGGATTATGAAACATTTTAATTGCAGGTATCAAATTAAAATTCAGTATGAAACATCGCCAAAAGCACTTGCTTTACAGTGGCTAGATCCTGAACAAACCTCGGGTGGAAAATATCCTTACCTTTTCTCCCAATGCGTGGTAATACTTTAAATAATCTAATAAAAAGAAATAGCCAAGTTGTGCTAAAATATTTTCAATCAGATCGATATTTAACTGTAAATCTTAATGGATGGATTTATTTTTATCAGGCAATTCATGCCCGGTCGATGTTACCTTGTCAGGATACACCAGGTTTAACATCCACATACAGTGCCGAGGTAAATTAATTTGAATTAACAGAAGAAATATTTAAATACCAAATTATTATTGAAACTATATATCTATTTGCAATAAGATCACAGCACCAAAGTGGGCAAGAGTATTAATGTCAGCTTTGCATAATGGAACCAAAGATGTAGATCAGTTTTCAAGACTCAGCAAATTTTATCAACCAGTTCCAATTCCTTCGTACCTAATAGCAATTGCAGTTGGCAGTTTAGTTTCTAAACGAATTGGACCAAGATCCTCTGTTTGGGCAGAGAAAGAATTAATAGATCAAAGTGCTTCAGAATTTACGGAAACTGAAACTATGCTTCGCACTGCCGAAGAAATTTGCGGTCCCTACGTTTGGGGTAAGAATGCAAAATTGATTTATACAAAATTGTAAAAATCAAATTCCTTCTAATACGAAAAGGTGGTTTAAATAATTTAGGTGTTTATGATATACTGGTTCTTCCTCCAAGTTTTGCATTTGGTGGAATGGAAAACCCTTGCCTAACTTTCACAACACCATCTTTACTGGCTGGTGATCGTTTCTTAACTAGTGTCGTAGCTCACGAAATTTCACACAGCTGGAGCGGGAATTTAGTGGCAATTGGAAATTTTGAACACTTTTGGTTAAAGGAAGGACTCACCGTATTTCTTCAATACAAAATAGATGGCAGGATGTCTGGTGAAAAAGTTAGACATTTTTATGCCTTGATGGGACTCTCAGAACTTAAAGATGCTGTAAGCCTAATTTTAATTTTATTTACAACTATATAATAAGAATCTTTATGAAAAAAATTATTAATAAATCTTCATCTTTTACAGCTTAAATCCTTAAGTCCTGAATTCACTAAATTAATTGTAAATTTGGATGGAATCGATCCCGATAATGTAATTACCAATGTTCCTTACATGAAGGGCCACACTTTTCATTTTTACCTGGAAGAACTTCTTGGAGGTCCGAAAGAATTTGAACCTTTTTTGAATAGTTACTTTGAGACTTTCAAGTACAAGAGTATTGTAACTTCAGATTGGAAGAACTATTTGTATAAATACTTCTCAAATAAGACCGAGGTTCTCTTTTCTTAAAAATAGAACATTTATTATTAACAAACTGAAAAATCTTGAGCATCTATTTTAGTTTTTATTATTTTACAGCTTCTGGATTCAGTAGATTGGGACACATGGCTAAACAAACCAGGAATGCCTCCTGCAATTCCAAATTATAACACCGATTTGTTGAATGCTTGCATTAAACTCGCAAAAAGATGGTTATCCTGGGACGAAAATACTGCCTCCAGCTTTGATAAGTCAGATATTACAAATTTAACAGCCAAACAAAAGCTGCAATTTCTATCAGAGTTGTTTGCAGATGAGGTTGTACTCTCAGTTAGAAAAATGGAGAGGATGCAAGAGGTTTACGACTTTGATTCTGTCCAAAACGCGAAAATAAGGTGAGAATGCAATTTCATCCAATTTTATGTTATAAAAAAATTAGAGGGGCAAAAAAAAACTTTGTATGGAGCAACTGCGATTCAAAACCTCAGATTTTATACAAAAGATTTCAAAGTTTCTACTTTTGCAATGTTTGCTAGAAAAAAAGGACCCTGTACAATGCACACGTGTGTGGAAAATATGGTCACGGTCAAATTGGCTGAAACTGTGGTGCAATGTAGTTTATGATATCCTGATCAAATAAAGTCATTAGACACTGGGTCCAAAAAACGCCAGGTTTCGAGATAGGAGGGTCCAAATGTTGCTTTTCATGCAGATGAGAAGAGTTACAAAGACCCTCGAGGACTGTTTGACACCATGCTCAGGGACCGTGCCGAACTCACTGTTCCTTTGATATTTTGTAGATTAGGGCCTCCTGATCGATAATATCCATGTCTGACGGACGAAAGATGGATCAGTTTTCGTTGGTGCTCCATCAAAGTTCGGTTTTCAAGAATGATAGAAAAGCTCTAGCGACACTCGAGGACTGTGTGGCGCCGAGCTCAAGGGTCATGCACAACTCTCTGTCCATCCAGTTAAGGTAAGATCAGTGTATAATCAGGGTAATCAAGACAATATCAACACGATCCTTCCGATTAAGGCAATACCGGAGTATCATCCAGCCAGTTAAGGCAAGATTAAAGAATGATCAGGTTAATAATAGAAATATTCTGGTATTTTCCAGCTATTTAAGGAAAGATTATGATGCGACCCGGCCAATGAAGCTAATATCGGGAAGTTTTCAACCAGCTGTAGCAACTTTAGTGTAGCGTTTGACCTATCAAGGCAATATCGGGAGTTATCCAGCTACTGAATTCAATATTGGGTGACGCTCTGGTCAGTCTCGGAATCAGTTTGCTTAAACAAGACGAGTTTTTGTACATTATTCCCATTGTACATTGTTCCCTGTGACCCGCATCCGTAATATTATGAATCATATGTCTGCTTGGATACTTTACTGCTGGCTTATGGCGCGCGTATCCTAAATACCATAATATGCTTGATACATGTGCGCATGATCCGACTATTCTGGCCCTAGTTTTGCAAGTACAGTAGCACCCCAATATTTGTTCATTGTTTTGTACTCCATTCAGCTGTAGCTCTTGATCATCGGCTGTTTGGACCAAGTTATTTTCAACATAGGTTATCCAGATCTGATATTTTGTTGCGCGTCTGAAACGAGAATAAACTCGCACTCTGATTAAACCCGATTCATCGAGATGTTCGTCCAACTCCACATCGTCAGTTCCTTCAGATAATTCACATACAGCCTAGGGAAATGAGATACTTGGTGTTCATTAAGATGAATTCATGTGGCATTCCTAGTATGTAGGTTGTCAATTTCAACTCTGGCCTGGACGACGTTGGGTTTATGTGATTTTAGTAACATATTTTGGGCTAAGTCTGCGGTCGCTGCAGCCATCTGTATGCAAGGACAAAACTTGTTGAGGAACGCCCCAGCAATACGGTAAAAATCGCCGATGTTAATGGCATGGTTCATGTTCATGAGATTTCCGAAGAACTTGAAAACAGATTTTATGTGACCATTTCGTACCTCTACGATCCACCTTGTCTTAGTGAACAGCCTCGAGTCATTTTCTTCTTCAGTATCAAATTGCCTTTGTCCACGAACTAACAGAGGTGGCATTTTATGGTTAATACCAAGATTTTCAAGAAGCGATAGAGCATCAGGATAACCTCGGTCTACAATGATAATATCATAGTTTTCGAACCATTCTCGCAGCCCATTAAAATAGATTTTGAATTCATTAGTAAGCAAGTCAGAATCGTTACTTCGAGAATCAGAAAAGTAGGGCCCATGAATATCCAAAATATAGCCGTCTAGAGCTACAAATAAGGCTGGCTTAATTAAGTGGCGACTTTTATAAACACAGTATGTTTTCCTGAGTGCTCTGAAATTGCTGCGTTTATGGATATATACATAAGTTCCATCTATATAGCCAATCACTTTTGGAACTTCAGGAGTAGTATTATAAAGTTCATTTATGAAGTCCGTTAAATGTCTCTGCATATACTGCTCTCGTGTTATTGCCGTCAACCCTATGTTGTTGGGAACAAAACGTGTCATCAAAGATCTTCTCATGATAGAAATAATGAGTCACATTTTGCCTACTATCGTATCCAAAAATAACTTTTAAAAAGTCATCACTCAGCCCTTGGCGAAGCTTACACAAAAACATCATCAAATTCTTTTTACTAATACGGCGATATACCCATCGATCTTGTATAGCATCATATACAGCTTCGCAATACGTATATAAATCCCTGAATTGCTCGCGTGTTACGGGACTGATTAAATTGAATTCTTCCTCTGAAAACGTTTCTTTATTATTAAAATCAGGCTCATCAATCTTCGATGATTCACGTAGGCCTTGCAAAAAATATTGTAACTGAACACCAGACAAGCGTTAAGGCCTATTGCAAAATTCTAAACCTTGCAGTAGGACGTTTGGTACAAAGCCACTCATATCCAATACAAGACCTATTTCTTCTTTGTTTTAGAACCTTGAGTGTCAGACAATTAGGATCAAGTGTTAAATCATTCATCTCCATATTAATGCTTCGATTGCAATTCAGGCATATCCTTGTATCAGGACATTATAAACTGCATTATACTACAGTTTCAGACCTGGACCATATTTTCCATATATGTGTGGAGGGTCCTTTTTTGTTTAAGCAAAATAATATACAAAGTATATGATACATTTTTAAATAATTTTTTTCACGAAAGTATTTGGGAATAACTAAACTTCTTTTTCTATGAGTACTATTAAGTTGAGTTAAAAAGAACTATGAGATAAAAGTATAGTTTTTGTGAGTCCATAACCTTTACCGTTGATTTTTAGGATAAACCAATATTAAATATTTTTATTAATTTTAGATTTATATGGATTCGACTGGCTCTGAAATCTCGATGGGAACCGAAAGTAGCAGAAGCTCTGGATTTCGTATCAAAACATGGCGGCTTGAGTTTAATCAGACCGATTTATCGTGATCTTTATGACTGGGAAGAAATGAGACAAAGAACAATAGATAATTACATGAAAACTAAAGATAAAATGATGTTTGTCACTGCTCAAATAATCAAAAAAGATTTACATCTTGATGACAATTAACTTGGACCATGCATGTGATTAAAAGTGTAAACTTTGTCGGGTTTTTATTCCTCAAATATTTAATACTTTGAATATTTGTATAATATTTTCCAAGCCAGCTGAATAAAAAAATGTGTACTTGAAACTGTCCTATATTACGAACAAAAGATCGCTAATCTACACCTATGTTCCCTAGGGTAGTCCAAAAACGCAATTGGAAAATTTGTTTGTTGAATTCTCACGCTCTCATTCCCCAAATTTGTTTGAATACAAAAAATACATTTTTTTAAAATTATATTTAGAGGTGGTGCAAAACCCATAATAGGTATTTTCCATAAGGAAAAAATACGTTTTTGTAAATTGCTTTAAAGAATCGTGAACATAAATTATATACAATTAGTAAATTAGCACAATTAGTAAAAAAATACAAATAAAAATTACTTTTTGAATTTCATCCCTTCTAGCCAATGGCAACGGTTCCATTGCCAAAAATTCAATGAGGGTCGAGGTAGACAAATCACAAGATTACTGTTAATTTACGTCACAAACCCTCACCTGAACAGGTTATTCCTTGGAGGTCGGCATCTTTTCACCCTCCTATTCAGACTTACAATGTTATTAGGAGCAACTCGAGATGACAACACCACCGTTGGTCACCGCACGACCTGGTCCATCACACCATCATAGACCATCGCACGGCCACCAACATTACCGGCGACCGTACGATTACACCACCGTCACTCATCGCGCGACCACCACACCACCGCGCACTCCGAAGACCAAATTACATCTGGCTTTAAGTAGGTCGGTTAATGGAAAAGCTAGTCAAAGCCATGTCCATTATTTTTTTCTGAAATTTGGATATAAATATAAAATTTGGCCAGATTCTCAATTAGTAAATTAAGTATTACATTTTAATGCCGATCAATATGAATAAAATAGTTTTAAATAATGACAAAATGTAAATTTAAATGTTGATTTGACTCAATTCGAGTCCGGATTGTTTTTCACGCTCTGCAGTTGGCAGCGTAACCACTTGTCGAGAAAGTAAACATCACCCGCAATAAACCGGCAACAAAATTATTATTTAAATGTTCGCGCGCTTCCCGATTCCAGCAGAAGCTGTGCTGCCAACCTTAACACATCACATGGTTCTCGTCATATTTTACCTAGATATGTTTTGCTAAAATTATGATAAAATACCCTGGTAGGAAGTACAAATGAGCAGTAATTCAAATTATACAGTATATTTTCTCTCTCCAAAACAGTTTTCCTAGCAATATTCAACGTGTTTTAGAGCCAAAATTAATAATATTTGGATCCCGCGAAAGGCCTCTCCAGAAGATCCCATGTTTTTTTACACGACTTTTAACAGTGATAATTCCAATTTTAATCCGGAAAGGGCCCCTAAGAAAGGCATTATGTAAAAGAGGACATATATTTCCGTATAAAAAAACTAATTGTGATGATTTTTCAACTGACCGATCCAATAGCCGCACTACTTTAAGATACTCTATGATTTTATACTATACTTGTAGACCCCATACGGTTGCAATGAAGGCAATAAAAACTTTTCCCTTTGTTACAATGTCTCTGTCACAGAGAATTTTATGTATTTGTTTAAAATAACAACGACCCTGCAAGAGCCATTTTAGAGCTCAGGTAAATGGGTTCGTCCGTCAGAAACATCCCTATAACACTGTTTTATAGGGTCTCACCTAGTGATTCATTCGAGCGACGCGATCCGAGAAACGACCGAAAATATTTTTGTGTATCGCCTTGACAATCGAGCTGCCATCTCAGTTCGTCTCATTAAAACGAACTTATCGTCAAATCGATCGATCTGACCGAACAACCAAGAAGTTCGTTTCCAAAACTTTTAATATTGCTATATTTAAACTTTATTCTTAGCTCATGACGCAATACGTTATATGCAATAGTGTAATACAAACCAAATACAACATAATTATTCCATTAAAAACACATTTTTTCGTGAATTACCCAGTCACAGTGTCAATTGCTTCTAGGTAGATAGAAAAATACTTCTCTTCGCTTACTGCTGACATTTTTTTTGTATACCCTGTAGTTTGGCTCAAATAACGAATTTAACATGAAATAGTTAAGTTTCCAACCAATAAAATGAATTGTCGATTAAAATTATGATTCTCTTCCTCACCAAAGAAGATTGGCTCTCTGTCATGAAGACAAGTCTTCAATGAAATAGTTACATTTTCAGCTTAGAGATAAATTTTGCCCCGCAATCACGAATCATTGCGCTCGTGCTTCGCGCTCGTTTTCGATAAACACTGACAACATTTTATGATTTTTGAACTCTTTGAGTGACGAAACGCCAAGATTCATTAAAAACTAGAGATTGAAAATTTGAAGAAGTACATTACACTCTCATAAATGTGAGTCTAAAAAAGTGAATTTTGAACATACATTTAATCTCTTCAAAGTTTCTAAAATTTCTTTTTGCCTTAAAATCTTTTATATGCTTTTTTTCTAATTTTTGGAATCTTTGGAAATGTTCAAAAATATTCTTAAACATACTCTCACAATGATTTCTTTGTAATAAATAATTACTTTCAATTTTTTCAGCAATCTTAAGAAAATTTTATTATTATCTTGAAACTTTTCAAAATTTTTGGAAAGTTTCAAAATTTAATCTTGAAATCTTCAAAAATCTACATTTTGTTTCC